>PVHX01010066.1:55547-72513 GCA_004024805.1 Geosciurus inauris | reverse complement strand
ACTCATCCAGGATCACATTCTGCTGAGAGAAGGCCCAGAACGAAGGTCGGGTCTGTCAGACACAAATCCAGGTCTCTCAAGGTAGAGGCTTCCCAGGAGAGGTCGGAAGGAAGGAAGGGAAGAACCTGAGGCCACGCTCATGTGGGCACCGGGAGAGACACTCATTCATACCCAGGTGACAGAGAAGGGACAGAATGACCACCAGGCGGAAGGAGACTCGTGACCCTGTCTGGGGCCAGCTTTCTAGCACCGTGTCTTTGCGGGGGTGAATTAGTAAGCTTTCCGTCACTGTGACAAAGCTCCTGAGACAGTCAGCTCAGGAGCAGGAAGGTCTACTTCAGCTCATCATCTTGGAGGTCCCCGTCCATGACTGGTTGGCCTCGTGGCTGTGGGCCTGTGGCAAGGCAGCAGGTCGTGGTGGGCGCGTGCGACAAGCCAAACCCCACCTCTTGCCTGGGAGCAAAAGAAGGACAGGCCAGGGCCTCACCCCCAGGCCTCATCTTAAAGGTCCACACCTCCCATTAGTGGGAACCAAGCCTTTAGCTCAGAGGCCTTTGGGGGACACTCAAGATCTAAACCAGAGCTCGGGACAGTGCTTAGGAGAAGACCACACAGACTCAGGGCTTCTGGAACCATCCAGCGAGGCAGTGGCCTGCCCACCCCAGACGAGGTTCTCCAGGGAGTCAGGTGCCCACCACCGCGCTCCCTGGGTTCCTGTTTCCTGTCCACTGTGCTCCTGACTGCCCGGGGTATGGACTACACACAGGACGTCAGTCCTCATGGCTCTAACATGTTCTTGTGTGCTTTTCCCAAGATGAAATTCTTGTCCAAGAGCTTTTGGATCCAAAGAAATTAGTAACCCTTCAAACACGAAGATCAGCAGCTACATTACCACCAGAAACAATGACCAAAAAAAGCAAGTATACCCCATTTTTAACCCTCTAATTGCGTGTGTTCCTGGAGATCTGGGGCACTGGACACAGGGCCCTACTGTTCCAGCATTCTTTAGCAGCTATATCTTGGCAGAGGCAGGTGGAAATGTGACAGAAACAGGTATCCCCACCGGTGCTATGTCCTTCCCGGGTCTGAGGAGGTCACACCTGCCTGGTGTGCTCCCGCGGGTGTTCTTACCCTCAGGATGCGGGTGGGGCGTAGCCACTGCAGGAACACAAGGCACGTGGAAATTAGAGCTTTGGAGGGGCCTCGGCACCGAGGTCCAACGCGCGCCTTCTTGTCCTTGCTCACGTATGGCTTCTGAGAGCAGGGCGATCCCTGTACCATCCCTGTGGCCTGACACATGACGTGCCCAGGCCACACAGCGTAGTGAACAAAGAACGTGCTTTTCCAACCTGCAGCTTCAAAATGTCATGACCCCTGTCGCCCACATAAGCAAATACACTAGCAGGAACGTCTTCAGCAGCAGGAAGGGTCGACCTTCTCTCAGGATTTTGCATTCAGAAGTGGGTACATTTCCAGTTCCTAAGATCTGTTCACCAACCTCTGCCCAGGCCCAAAACACTGGGCTCAAGTGCTCAGATAATGCTCGACTCCGTTTACGGAGTCACTTGCCCACACCCGTTTGTAAAGTAGAACGTGAAAACTTTGCCACTCTAGTCTAGCATCTTAACCTAAAGCGTGTGCCAAAAGTGCTCAGGAGGGTGCAGTGGGCACAGCTCTCCTCCCCTTCCACGTTTTACACCAAAAAAGTATATATTAAAGAGAATTATGCCAGTGATCCTAGCAACCTTCAGAAGAAGCAATTCCCTTCCTACAGACTTTCCTCTGATGGAGAACCTGTCCCTGCAATCCCCCCACCACCACCCAAGCTCCGAATGGAACTGGGGAAACCGAGTCAGGCAGATGCAAGGGAAACTTCTCCTTGGTGAAGGATGAAGCCCCTGGGGGAGACTGTGGCCACTTCTGAGTTTAGGCAGGTTTCCCAGGTCTTGTCTGGGCTGAGGGGCCCCCACCTCCCAGCCCTGCCCTGGGGCCCCACCCTGGAAAACCACAGCCTGGGGAGCCCGGCAGGAATGGGTCGCACGTCCATGTAGCGGCCAGCAGGGGGAGGAAGGTGCGGCCACCGGGCCAGGTCCCTTCTCGCAGACTCAGCTAAGTCACCTCTTCTCCCTGGGGTGTCGGGACAGAGAGCCAGAGCCTCCCACAGGAGCCCCAGGAGTCTGGAAAAGCCTCCCTGCAACAGAGGAGGCTGGTGGGAGCAGATCGTGTGCAAAGGCCCAGAGGAGACGCTAGACTCCCGCGGGGAGATGGGTGTCTCTACCCTGAGACTAAACACAAGGAAGGGCGTGTGTGGCTCCAGGCATGGTGGGCTCCAGAGAGAAGGGAGCTTACTGATTCATAGCCTGGGCCCCGAGCAGCTGTGCGGGGGCCCAGGAATCTGCATTCCAATCCATTCTCCAACTGGTGTCTCCCGTGACCAGCTGCTGGTGTTCTGAGGAATCCAATAGATGGTACTCAGGACTAAGCAGAACGCAATTCTGCTCAGAACCGACGTTGCCACCACCCCCCCAGCCTGCCCTCTCCCCCACGGTGCACACTGCCCGCGGCTCTGGAGTGGACATGCTGGGGGCAGTCCTTCTAGGGGTGCTCACTGCGGGAGCTGCAGGTGAGTTCATTCTGAAGGCACCACCTGTGGCCACTGGACCCAACCAGCACTGCAGGGGCAGGAGCAGATCAGAGTCTCCTGAGACCTGAGCCACAGACAGAACGGGGAGGGAGAGGGAGGAATAGCGACCCTGAGGCAAGCCCAGGGCCCTGGAGCCGGAGCCACCCTCAGGGGACGGTGAGCTGGGGAGAGCCAAGTCAGGCCTGAACTCACCAAACCTGTTGTGTGTGTGGAAGGTCCTGCTGCCCCCGGGAGGCACACACCTCCTGCTGGGTCCTGAAGAGGCTGTGTAGCCCCCAGCCGCAGGGGCCTGCAGGAGCCCCGGTACGCCCCAAGGCACAAGCAGCCACCACCCGGTTAATAACCCACAGATGTCAATCATCCTACTGTCTTTGGGGGCTCCAGAGCCCACCCAGGGCTCCACTTGCCCTGTGCCTGAGCCTCCAGTCTGAGAACGTGGCTACAGGGTCTTTCACTACCCGGAGGTGCTCTGGCCCATTACCTCTCTGGATCTCTTCCTTTCGGCTTGTCTGAATGTTCCCCCGGCTTAACCCGGGCTCTGCATTTTTGCCGTGCCTTCCCGGGGCGTCCCAGGAGGGGGTGTACGATGAGGACATCCCATTGCCAGGGACGTGAACTTCCATCCCTCATTTGAAGTGGTACGCGCCAGGCTCCTCCACAGTCAGGTTGATTTTTCTCCCCTGTAAATTAGTGGTGTCTTACGGGCAGCTCCTTCCAGACTGCAAATGTTCTATTTCTCATCCTGTGTTCACCCACTAATTTAGCACCCACTGATCCTTGACTAAAAAATTATGACTGGTACTTGCCAAGAAGTGATTTTCTGTTTCAGCATTCTCTCTAAATTCATTGGGTCGACCTTCGATTGTGAGAGAGAGCTGTCACTCTCCCACGAGCTGTCTGCTGGGTTATGTGTCCCAGCGCGCAGACCCGTGGTGCTCACCGTATTCAGTGGGCTGGAAGTCACGCATATGCCTTCTTTTCTGGCTCTATTGCCTCAGGGCTCTCTGTGGGGACTGTGTGTTCTTCCAGTGTGTGGCCTCCTCTTTGGGCACTGTCTCATTCCTGGCACCACAGCGACTCCAGGCTCTCTGACTTCGTTGTTGGAAGATGGTGTTAAAAACCCTGTCTCAAAAACAATTTAAAAAGAGGGCCAGGATTGTAGCTCAGTGGTAGAGTGCTAGTCTAGCATGTGTGAGGCCCTGGGTTCCATGCCCAGTACCGAAAAAAGAAGAAGAAAAAGAAAGAAATCAGGAGCTGGATTCTGGGTGTGCTTGTTGCACAGGGACATCACTGTCTCCAAGTCCCCCAAGTGGACAGAGTGAGATCTGTACCTGTGTGCAAATCTAGCTGTGGCTACATCCCTGGTGCAGATGTTGGGCACCGTGAGTTTACTCTGGCACCTCCGATTCCCACCCTGCCCTCAGCCTGTTCTAGCCTTCCCACTGTCCGTTGTTGTTTCAACTGCAAGAAGCCTGGCTCTCATCATGCACAGCATTTTGTCCACTCAGTCCCAGAAACCAGAACCAGTTTCAGATTTGCTACTGTGTACACTGTGAAAACAGATTTACCAGCCAGAGGACACTAACTGTGCCTTGAGCCTGCAGCCCTACTGTGTGCAGTCAGATACTGCTTGCCAGAGTCCCTTTTTGCTCCTTTGCTTCCCACCCTCTTCGGTGAGTTCTGGCAAGTACATCTAACACTCTATTTGGGACTTTATTCCATTTTGGGCCCCGCCTCTGTCCTGGTGATTGTGTTCATGTATTTTGGAGTGAGTGAAGCATGTCCAGGGTTCTGACGCTTACAGGAACACACCTGGAGGCGTCACTGCCCCTCTGTCTGGTGCTGTAAAACTTTCCACCCGCCACTCTTCTGCCTGTGCCCATCCACCTCCTGAAGGCAATCAGTCCCTTCTCCTTTGCATTCATCCTTCCCACACTTGGTGTGCACTGTCAGGCAGGCCCGTGTGTGCTTTCTTACACACTTCCTTACATGACAGACCCACTCTACATGCTCTTCTGCACCATGGCAGATTGCAGAAACGTTCATTCCTTGTTTTTATGGTTGCAGTTTCCCCATGTGGATATACTATGGTTTATTCAGCCACTCTCCTGAGCCTGGGCATTTAGGTAATTTCCAGCGTCTTGCAATTACAGTGTCAGGATGGACGGTGTATGTGCTGTTGGAGGTGTATGGAGAGGGTGGGCTTCTACAAGCAGGTAGTGTTGGGACCACCAGTGGCCCCACAGGAGGCCATGGAGTTTGTGCCCCGCCTTCAGTGCCTGTCCCCTTCAGCCCTGCACCTTTCTAGCTATGTCTCTCTGACAGATGAGAAATCATGTTCCAGAGTTTTAATTTACATTTTTTTTTTTTGGTACTGGCGATTGAACTCAGGGGCACTCCACCACTGAGCCACACCCCCAGCCCTATTTTGTGTTTTATGTAGACACAGGGTCTCACTGAGTTGCTCAGCGCCTTGCCATTGCTGAGGCTGGCTTTGAACTCGCGATTCTCCTGTCTCAGCCTCCCTAAGTGCTAGGATTACAGGCTTGAGCCACCGTGCCCAGCTTAATTTACATATTTCTAAGTGTAAGTGAACTAGAGCATCTTCTCCTGTTTATGGATCATTTTTACATATTTCCATGAATTTTCTGTTGACATTTTTTCTTGTTTTTCCAAATCTTTTTTTTTTTTTTTTTTATTGGTACTAGGGATTGAACTCAGGGGCACTCGACCACTGAGCCACCTCCCCAGCCCTATTTTGTGTTTTATGTAGAGACAGGGTCTCACTGAGTTGCTTAGCACCTCACCATTGCTGACGCTGGCTTTGAACTCGCGATTCTCCTGTCTCAGCCTCCCAGAGTGCTGGGATTACAGGCTTGAGCCATCGTGCCCGGCTCCAAATCTTATTTTTAAAGAATTCTTCAAATTCTAGGAAAGTTAGTCTGTGATATTTGTTGCAAACATCTTCTTCCAGTCCGTTCATCACCTTTTGAAGTTGACTGAGAATTTACAAGTGCAGATCTGTGGGCGCTCTGGGTCCCACCTGGTCTGCATGTTCGGGTCAAGTGGGTCTGGGCAAGGGTGCCGCCAAGACGCATGGCAGGGGCCAAAACTGCTGCGGAGGAGCACACTCAGGGCGCCCCCAGGAAGGGCCCTGAAAAAGACAGCTTTAGGCAAGTGCCCATAAGAATGAGCAAGTTGGGGGACATGAAAACAGCAGAAACTCAGAAATGGGACAATCCAGGAAGATTAGAGCAAGGGCGCCTTGGGACTTCTGTTTCCATTTAGGACACAGATTGCTGCAGAGAACATCGTCCCTGTCCTGTGTGCCTCTTGTCCTAGCCAGAACAGAAAGGTAAAATGTAAGATCACAGCTTCCTCAGGCTATTAGAGCGCAGGGAGGCCAAAAGGCCGCCAGGTGAGCTGAGTCCCCAAAGGGACGGGACACAAGGACTAGTTCGCTTTTGGTTGAACACAGAAAACAAAGGCAGCTCCTCTGAAAGGCAAGTACAGGGTACAGGCTGACGTGCCAGCTGGGACTAGCTGGGACTGGGGCTCCAGGGAGCTTACACTCCCAGGCCTCCCACGGAGTAGAGGCCAGCAAGAGCAGAAAGTCCTGTCCTGGGCTGAGCACTGCAGGAAGTGGCTGGCTGCAGTTGGAGACCCGGCAGGAAGCCCCATCCCACCCAAATTCTTCCATTCTGTTGCTGGGTGAGAAGCAGCAAGTCCTCAGGTGCCAGGACACAGGGATACATCCACCACTTCTGGAAAAAAGGAAAAAGCAAAAAAGGAAGAAGCCCCAGGCCTGAGAGAGGCAGCCCAGTGGTCTCTTCCAGAATATAGGCAAGAGCCACTGTTATTCAGGACAGAGAAACAAAAGGCCGCCTTTAGGTGAGAACCAGGCATTGTCTCAGGCCCAAGACTCCTCGCTAATACTGCTGAAGCAGTTTCAGAGATTCCTAGGGCTTTGCTATGTAGAGTCAGCTCTACAAGTAAGCACAGTGCTACTTCCTTCCTGACTTTGAAGGCATTTGTTTCTGTTTCTTGCTTAATTGCGTGGGCCAAGACCCCCAGCAGGAGTCTGAATGGAAGTGCAGCAAGTGAGCATGCCTGCTTTCAGTGGCAATTGTGTTTTGCCACTAAGCATGGCATTGCTGGAAGATTCCTGTAGGCACACTTTGTCAGTTTGAAAAAGTTCCTACTATCTTTATTTTGAGAGGTTTTTTTTTTTCCTTTTTTTGCTATCAGGGATTGAGACCACTGAGCCACACCCCCAGCCCTATTTTGTGTTTTATGTAGAGACAGGGTCTCACTGGGTTGCTTAGCGCCTCGCTGTTGCTGAGGCTGGCTTTGCACTCGCGATTCTCCTGTCTCAGCCTCCCTAAGCGCTGGGATTACAAGTGTGAGCCACCGCGCCCGGCTGAGAGTTTTTATAATGAACTTTGTCAATATTTTTTTTCTCTGCATATCTGGAAATGATATACAATTATTATTCTTTGTTGTGTTAAAATGGTGAGTTACATGGATTGATTTCTGGATGCCAAACCAAACTTGCATTCCTGTGATAAGCACTATTTAGTTATGGTGCATTACCCTTTGGTGTTTTTTGCTTTATTTAATTTGCAAATATTTGCTGGCTTTTGCATTCATATTCAAATAATTACTGAGGGTTGTGTATCTGTGTTCATGAGGGATACAAGTCCACATGTCCCTCATGGTAATATCTCTCTATATTGGCCGTAGGTTGTGGAGTTGAGGTGGGGAGCCTCTTTGTTTCTAGTAAGACTGGTATCATTTCTTCCTCAAGTGTTGGGTAGAATTTACCAGTAAAACCATCTGGCCCTGGAGCTTTACCTTTTGGAAAGTTTTCTTTCTGATAACAAATTTTAAATTTTAAATAGCTCTATGGTTATTCAAATTTGGTTGCTTCTTCACTTAGTTTGGGGTTCCTTTGCCTTCCCACTGGCTAGGGTGCAGTAGACTGCAAACATCTACATACGGGGACCCTAGTGGAGATTGCATCAGAGTCCTCCAGCTAGAAAACTGCCCCGAAGGCCAGGATGGCAGGCTGACCACAGGAAGTTGCTGTTTGTGGAAGTCTGGGAGGACCGGTTCCCAAACCTGTGGAAGCTGCCCCAGGGCTCTGCCACAGGAACAGTGCTGCTTTCCTAGCCTCTGGAGGAGTCAGTCCTGCAGGAAGCTGTGCACTTCCTGCTCTCCACCCATGATTCCTAAGGAGCACCAGGCTCCACTAGAAGCAGATGCAAATCTTTTGTTCCCATCCTCATGGCCGGAGCGCTTCTTGCTAGACTGCCTCTCAGAGTCCCTCTCCTCCTCCTCCTCCTCCTCCTTCCAGGGGACACTCAGATGCCCACACAAAGCCCAGCTCCCCACTGTCGGTTCTGTATCATTTACTCCACAAGCAGAACAGCCCCAAGAGTCTTGGTCCGCACTCTTCAGAACTAGCTGAGCCTCACCACTGACTTTCTCAGGCACATAAGTGTGGACTCCACAGCAGGGTCCTCAGCAGCCACACCTGGGAGTTAGGAGGCCAAAGTGGGGCTGCGAGGAACTTTAGGGAACACTCAGCCATCTCGGCAGCGGCAACCACCAGACCCCCTTGCTCTTTTCCTGGACCAGGAAAGTTTTCACAGCACAAAGAGCCGTGATGGAACGTACGTTGCCATTTCTCCTTTTCCTGTGATTGGACTTTGTTTTTACAATCAGTTCATAATGATATCTGCCCTATTTTAATGGGTATCCCATGGCATGGTCTCAGAAGACCAAGGAAAAGAGGCACACGGCAGTGACCTGCTGCTGTACACTGGCTATTGAAGAGACAGGAGAAGCGGGGGCTGACCCGGCGGACCCTCCCACAATCTCTCTGAGTTCATGAGAATGGAAGGAGATGGCAACGGTGGGCACAGGAACTTGGGGGACAGGGCAGGGTGGAGGCTACAGGCCTGGGGTGTGGGTCAGCTGGTCTGGGTGAAAAGGAAAGTAAGAGTTTGGAATTCAACCATAATTGTTTGTCAAATCTTAATCATTGTCCTTAATCTTTCCTACAGAAGAGAGAGAAACGCTTTATCAGATTAAAAGCCTCGCGGCTCTGGAAAAAATCATTGACAGTCTTCGAAGAATCATAGGTAAAAGGAGCAGGACCTGAAGTGACGGGTGGGTGTGGAGGATGGCTGCTGGCCCTGGAAGCCCCTTTCCCGAGGAGGAGATGGAGCCCGTGCTCCAGCTCCCTGCCTCCTCTGCAGCTGCAGGAGCCAGGGCTCAGCCCTGAGCCTCTGGCTGGAGCTCCTCACAGTTTCCTCTTGGGCCTTTGATGGACAGTCCAATACAAGGGGTCATGGGCCATGTCACTGAGGGGGCCAGACAGCAGGTCAACCACAGGAAGCTGCTGTCTGTGGAGGCAGAGTGGTCCAGTTCCCACCCCACGGGAGCTGCCCCGGGCTCTGCCTCAGGGACACATCACTGAGGGGCTCTCTCCCTTCTCAACTGAACCCGGGCATGGTTTCCTCCCCTTTCCCGGGAATGCTTAGGTCCTGTGAGGCTGGGTCACACTCATGCCTGGTCTCAACCATGTGAGCCCATGAGACCATAGCCTGCCACAAAGTGTCCAGGCCAAGGAAGGTCCCCAGGCCACCCTAGGGCCTGCGTCTCCCCTGGGGCAGGTGGCCTCCCGCTGTGGTGGTCTCCTCTGCCCCCACCCCTCACACAGCAGCACCCCCTCTGCCCCCACCCCTCACACAGCAGCACCCCTCCCCTGGGGCAGGCGGCCTCCCGCTGTGGTGGTCTCCTCTGCCCCCACCCCTCATACAGCAGCACCCCTCCGCTGCCCTGCACACTCCCTTCTCAGACAGCCCTACTTTGCCCTTACTGCTAGGAAGCTGGTGCGTCCTTGCCAGGCTCTGTGCATGGCCCCGTGCTTCACTGTGGGGCCTCCAGCACCCCTGCGCCTCTTCTCCAGGCCAGTCCTTCATGAGAGTGCCCTCCTGTCCTCCCGCGGTCCCGCTGGTGGTGCTGTGTCAGGGCTTAGACCTAACCCTCCTGCATGCTGCCCACAGCCAGGCACCTGTCAGCACCCTAAGACTACCAGGTCTGGGGACGTGGCACCATTCATCTCAAGCTGACACTGAGTGCTACTGCTGAGCCACCTACTGTTGGCCTTTGTAACTCTGAGCCCAATACCAAACCTTTAAATCTGGGAGCTTCCATTCAACACTGACCTGATGTCTACTGAGCACCTACCACTTATCACCCTAAAACAAACCAGCTTCAGGGAACATACGTATCAGTGGATGGGTGGTCAGGCCTCCCCATTTCAGCCTGTTGTGGGACCTTGCGGGGGCAGAAGGGCAGCTGATGGTGGCTCACCTATCACAAGCTTCCCAGTCACACGGTCATCCAGGCGACTCCTGGTGCATGGGAGCGGGGTTCTTGAGAGGCCTTGGCTAGCCCCCAAATCCCTGGACCTGACGGCTCCTAAGGAGACTCAGTTCTCCTATAGCTCAAGTGTCAGAAGACATGGGCGGGCCTGCTAAGGCTCCATGAGCTGACCTAGTGCCTCTCTGTCCGGGTGGGGGGGGGGCTGACGATAGAAGCTCCTGAAGTGACAGTGGGGACTTACTGGGCTCGTGGTCCCAGCAATGCTCGGACAGCCAAGGACTGAAAGGCTGACCTCACAGAAACAGGATCCAGGGCTGGCTGCCCTGGGAAAGGAGCAGGGAGCAGCCCTGCCCCACCCAGAGCTCCCAGTTCCCCATGCATTTGAGGGAGGGAGCAGAGGACAGGCATCAAACAGGCCCGCTGGGGGAGCAGGCCTGCCCAACACTGCCAGTGTCCCTCCCACTCTGGGACACATCTGTGTGGCTCTCCTGCCTGTTTGTCGGCTCCTCCCTTGTTTCTGGCAGGGCCTCTTGTCCCTCTTCCCTCACACACAGGAGTCCCAGGATCCTGCCCGTCTCCTCTGGCTTGCTGCCAGCCTCGTCTTGAGCCTGCACCCTGCTCTCATTCCTCCTGCTCTTGTCAGCCCTGCCAGATCCAGGGTTTCTCTCCAGAAGTTTGATGCACACTGAGCATCAGCTGGGAGATGTCCCAAACGTCACACATGCTGCTCCCACTGAAGCCACCTGCACTGGACACCTCTCCTCTTCCCTTTCCATTGCTAAGTGTCCTCCTGGGAAACAACATGAGAACCCACCTGCTCAGCTCCCCGTTCTCTTGTGGACCTAGCACAGGAAGAAGTGGGGTCAGGGCTAAGAAGCAGGCTTTGGAGTCGGTCTGACGTAGGTTCAAACCCCAGGGAGACCTTGGGCAAGTGACTGCCTTAGCTGGCTCCTCCCAGTGGGACAATCACAGCCGTCCCTGGAGTGGAAGGGGTGAGCAGGAAGTGTTTGCAGGGTATGTTTCGTGATCACAGAGCCTGAAACAGAGGGAGCTCTTGGGACTCACCTGTACCTGTGCAAGGGCTACACCTGTGCAGCCCAGAGGGCACTGGTCTGGGCCACTGACATCCAAGCTCTCCCTGTCCCTGCAAGCACCACAGGCCAACAGGCCATCACTAGTGTGAGTGCCTCTGTCACGAGAGAGCCGGGGCTGATATACTGGCTGCAGCAGCAAGCAGCAGAGCATCTATAATTTCTCAAGGAGGTCTCCCTTTCCTAACAGGGTATAGTCTCAAGAACAAACAAAGGCTGCGGGAGAGCATGCTGACTTCCATCTACCACAAGAAAGACTAAGCCTGGCCTGAGGAACAGCACCCCAGGAGCTGAGCGCCTTGCCCTGGGCAAAGATGAAGAGAATCAACACCATCCCATGTCAGGAAAAGTGCTTTTAAGGACACCAAATAAAATTAACAGGTTTAAACACTAAGCTGTGTTAATGTGGGGTTTTTTTGTTTTTTGTTTTGGCAGTGGCAGCGGAGGTGGGGGAATAACCAGGGATTGAATTCAGGGGCACTCGACCTCTAAACCACATCCCCAGCCCTATTCTGTATTTTATTTAGAGACAGGGAGGGTCTCACTGAGTTGCTTAGCGCCTCACTATTGCTGAGGCTGGCTTTGAACTCACGATCCTCCTGCCTCAGACTCCCATAATGTGGATTTTTTGGTTCTTAAACAAATGAACAAAAAGGAACTGGAAACATAACTTAGCCTGCAAAATAACACCATCTGAAGCTGCTGTTGTCTAACAGGACGAGCATGGCCAGTCACAGCGCCAGGACCCCAAGTCAGGGCTCTCCTGAGATCCAGCTCCAGACTCCATGTAATGTGTGGCTGCGGCCACTGGGGTGCAGTTGCCAGGCAGAGCTGGTTCCAGCTGGGGCAGCATGAGTGCCCTCCAGGGTGCGAGCAGTGGGCAGGTGGGCAAGGCTTGCTACATAGTCACTGACTCCTGGTCAGGCAGTCTTGGGCTGGCTGTGAGGGTTGAGGAACCCTGGACAGAAGCTCTGCAGAGCCCCTTGGGGATGTTCCTGCCTCCCTGCACAGTGACAGACCCCTAAGTAACTTATGTAAGATCCAGTTCTTTAGGCTCAAGAGCCATGTTCAGGTGCAAAACCTGAAATGAGGAGATGGACCGTGGGACTTGTGCTGTCCTTTATAAACAACTTAAAGAGATTTTTAAAGGTGGTTTGCACTGGGGTAAAAGCAGCAAAGTACCAAAATTGGTAGCTCAATCCTTAAAGATGCAACTTCACTATACACTAAGTTTTATTTTATTCACTAAATCATTCAGTTAACAAATTTTGAGCATCTGCTGTGAACTTGAGGCTGTCTGTGGCACTTGGGACCTACTCTGAAGGGGACCAAACAGACCCACCTTGGCTACACATCCCAATCTGCCAATCAAACAGATGAGCAGTGGTGAGAGGCAGGAAGACGCTTAATCATCCTGGCCACGCCAGAAAGAACAGATCAGGGGAACAGTGACCAAAGACCTGCCTCCAAGGTTGTATGCTGGTGCTATTATTAGATCTTCATCTTGCAAAGGTCCCCCACCTGCCAAGAGCAGTGGAGTGGCTACTGCATCTGTTTCAGCAGAAGGATCAGCAGAGAAAGAGCAGAAGAGGGAAGCAGATGGACTGAGATGTTACAGTCAGCTACAGCCAGCAGGGCTTGCCGCTGGACTGTGTGTGGGAGGAAGTGTTCATCCCTGGGGCTGGAGTCTAGCCACAGGACACACAGACACTGGGTCAGTTACAGAGCTGGAGAACACCATGTATGCGTGGGATGGGTGACAGGTGCAGCTCAGGGGACTCAACGATTTCACTGGGGTACAAGTGAAGATGGCTCCA
Organism: Geosciurus inauris; assembly: GCA_004024805.1. Lineage (NCBI taxonomy): Eukaryota > Metazoa > Chordata > Mammalia > Rodentia > Sciuridae > Geosciurus > Geosciurus inauris. Next base: position 59,566 of record PVHX01010066.1, on the reverse strand, counting down.
AGAGATCCAGATGGAGATACTAGAGATCCTAGCTCACCCTTGGACTTTGCCAGTCTAGGGATGGAGGGGAGGTTCCAGGGCTAAAGACATCAATTGAAAGCTGGGCACAGTGGCGCACACCTGTAATCCTAGCACTTTGGGAGGCTGAGACAGGAGAATCGCGAGTTCAAAGCCAGCCTCAGCAATGGCGAGGCGCTGAGCAACTCAGTGAGACCCTGTCTCTACATAAAACACAGAATAGGGCTTGGATGTGGCTCAGTGGTCAGTACCCCTGAGTTTAATCCCCAGTACCAAAAAAAAAAAAAAAAAAAGACAGCAACTGAGGATCACCAACATACAGAGTCTGAGGTGTGGGATTACATGACATTGCCTAGGAAGAAAATACAGAAAACAACCACTTATCTGAGTCTCAACCATGTGGTCTCTGAGTTTTTCAGAGGTCAAACAAGAGGGCTTGTCTGCCATAGAAGTGAGAGCAAGAGCTAGTGGTCAACCTGTTGCATATTCCTGCGAGACAAACTGTCCAGTTTGGCAGACTTGAATGTCTGTGATGAATTTGACTGGAGCTATTCTCTGGGAATGCTGGTGGCTGAGGGCAAGCAGGAAGCGGCTGGGGAGTGACAGGAGGCAAGGACCATGCCCGGTTCTCCAAGGCTGGACTACCAAGGAAGCAGAGAGACGGGCAGTGGCAGAGGAGGGCTGCAGTTATTTTGAGGTGTAGAACTGCTGAGTGCACTTGGTAGGGCAGGAGCAACCGCGCGTGGCCGAGCGTCCTCGCTATCGGACATTTGAGCTTCCTTCCAGTGAACTGCATATCAATAACCTTAGAGCATGCCTTCTGCTACCCATCTTTTTCTTTTTATACACTGAATATAAACCCTTTACTTGTTAAATGACTTGCAGTTTTCCTTGGTTCAGTAGCTTGTCTCTCACTTTCCGGTAACTTTTGTCAAAATGAAGTTTTTGATTACAGTCAAATATGCCCTTTTTTTTCCCCATTTAACGGCTATTCTACAAGTCTTGTCAGGAAATCCTCTGCTGCTATCATAACATGTTCTGCCGTTTCCCCCAATCTTTTGCAATCTGACTTTCTTATTTAAGTGCGATCCATGAGGAACAGATTCTTCAGTGGGGTGTGAGATGGAGCCTTAATTTCACCTCTTTGCTTGCCCACTGCTCTGTGAGGCCAGCTGGGAGTGAAGTAGGTGGGCTGTCCCGTGGACAGGCGCTTGGACTGCCATGCCCTGGGACTTGGGCGCTGTGCTTTCCTAGTTTTTCTTTGTAGAGCAGCATGTCCTTGCCAGCGTGCTCAAACCTTGAGTCAAGTGTCGATCAACGTTACAGGCTGCTCTCTGCTGTACTTTGGAGAATTAAGAGGCAAGGGCTGTCCCACCCTGTGGATGAGGGGACTGGGGAGCAGAGGTTCAAAGGCTGCAGCATCAGCTGCACCCAGCAGGGATGGCATCCCAGTGCCACTGGAAGAAGAAGCAGGGCAAGAGGAACCAAGTGGGCACCAGGGACACACTCAGCAGCTGTCACGCACCCCTAGTGTCGCCAGAGCCTACCAACCAAACCCCTGGAGGCCATTACTTTGAGAAAAACAAAACTATCTAAAGCAATACCTAATGTCAGAAAGAATTGGTAACGGAGATTTCTATATATTACCAGTGGGAGTATTAATTAATAAAGGTGTTCTGGATAGTTATTAGTAACCTTCATTTTTACAGTCTAAAAATCCCTCACACCTGCAGTCCTTTTCTCATCTGACCTTGATACTGACCCTTTCACCCGGAGAAGGTAATTATTATCTTCCTTAAATAATGGTGGGAACTAAGCCAGAGAGGCCACAAAACTCCCTCCAGTAGAGAAGCCTGCACATTCTTTCCAAATATATCAACCCAGCCCTCTGAAACAGAAAGGAAAAAAGGCTGGCATAATGAGAAACTGTCCTGGCAGGGATCCCCTGGGCCTTCCACCATTACCAGGAGGCAGTGCTGTTTTCTTTGGCCTCTGTCCCATTTCTGACTGCTTCCCTAAATGCCCAACAGCCACTAGAGATTACTCTGGAGTTTGAAGGAAGAGTGGCAGAAGGTTCTGGAAGACAATCAAGCATTTTTCTTCTTGATAGAGACCACATTGTAGCGCTAGCACTTGCTCAGTGGACACACTGTTAGGTAATGACAGGCAAGGATTGTTTTAATTTCACCCAATTTCTGCCCTAGAAGGAGACTGCTAAGATTCCCTTCTCTCAGGTCATGAGAAGTCCCAGCAGGTCCAGTGCTCGTTTCCAGGGTGTTGTTATGCAGCAAATACAACAGTGGCACTTTCAGGAAAGTGAGAAAGGTGAGGAGGATGTGAGTCCCTTCGATGGCACCAGGTACCTGACCAGCTGAGAGATGGGCACCCCCATCTGAGCCTCTGGGTAGCAACTGGAGACTTCTGAGCTACTCTGTGGGGGCGTCCACACTATGGCAATGATATGGGGGAAACTAGATTCAGCTGAAAACATTTTAAATGACTGAGTGGCAACCAAGTTAAAAGTCAGGGAATCAGGACTAGGGTTGTGGCTTGGTGGTAGAGCGCTTGCCTAGCATGCGTGAGGCGCTGGGTTCGATTCTCAGCACCACATATAGATAAATAAAATAAAGGTTCATCGACTACTTAAAATTTTTTTAAAGCCAGGCATCAGGAAGTCACTGTCGCATTTATAGCCTATTTCCACCCCTCTGTTCCAAAAAAAAGTATTGCTTAAACTATTAAAATATTCTTTCTTGCCTCACCTGACAGATGATGGAGCAAGAAACGTTTAATTAAGGAAACACAGCCACCTATTCATGCAACAAACATTTGTTGGGTCTGTGGTCAATGAACAGACCTGGAGAGGCCAGCCTCGCCGGTTTCCGGGGAGGCGTCCCCGTTAGGAGGCGGAGCCCAGGAACCGGGCCCTGCGGGTTTCGAAGGCACTCTCCGCAGGCGCCCAGCGAACGCTAAGGGGAAGAGCTCCGAGCCGCGGACGCGCTGCGGGTGGGCGCACCGACCCCTGAGCCGCAGAGCCCGGCGTGGCCTCCACGGGGGATTCCGCAGCCCTGCGCAGCCACGCCGGCTCCGCGACGCGGGGAGGCTGGCAAGCCCCGCCCCCAGACGCAAGCCCCGCCCCAGACGCAGGCCCCGCCCCGCCGCGGGCCCCGCCTTCCCCCAGTGCGCGCTCAGCTCGGCAGCCGGTGGGACGCGGCGGCCGCGCTGCTCTTGCTCCTTTGTGCTCCGGCGGCGGCGGCGGCTTCGCGGCTCTCACCGAAGCGTCCTCTCTCCCGCCAGTCCCGCGCTCTCCGGCGGCGGACCATGGCGGCGGCGGCAGCGGGCGCGGGCGTGGAGGCGGGCTTCTCCAGCGAGGAGCTGCTGGCACTTCGTTTCCCGCTGCACCGCGCCTGCCGCGACGGGGACCTGGCCGCGCTCTGCTCGCTGCTGCAGCAGACGCCGCGCGCCCACTTGGCCGCCGAGGACTCCTTCTACGGCTGGACGCCCGTGCACTGGGCCGCGCACTTCGGCAAGGTGGGCGCGGGCGCTTTAAGGCGCCATTTTCCGCGGCTTTCCCGTGGGGGCTTGGGGAGGGCGGAGGCGCGGGGCGTGCCGGGAGCGCGGGGCGGAAGCGCGATCGGCGGCGCCGGCGCCCCCTCGGGGCCCAGGGCGCATGTGCGGCGGGGCGCGGGCTGGAGCCTGGGGGCCGTGGGGCGTGCCGGGAGGGCCCAGGGCGCAAGTGCGGCGACGCCTGCCGGGCCCTGGCTGGTGCGATGGCGGGGACCGCGGTGCCGCCTCTTCGGCCAGAGCTTTATCGAGGGACTGGTTTTGGAAGGACTGGCCGGACTGCGCCGCGGTTGTGCTGGGGCCGCTTACGCGGGCGTGCCTCGCGGGCGGTGGCCAGTGGGCGGCGGCCGTCGCGGGGACGCGCCTCGGCCGGAGTCGCGAGCGTCTCCGAGTGGCCCCCGGGGGAACGTACCGGGACTTGGGGGCGGGTGCCCGGG
>PVHX01010066.1:0-55447 GCA_004024805.1 Geosciurus inauris | reverse complement strand
GGAGGTCGCCCTGTGGGGAAGGCGGTGCCCAGGCTGTGATCTGGGACCTAGCAGTTCTTGATGCCCCAGGCTCATTTCCTGGGGTGTGTCTGATCTCAGACTGAAGCCTGGAGCCAGGGAGAGCCACTCAGCGTTGTTGGGCACTCCCGCCCCACTTAGCAAGCGCTCTTGCTAGGGGTTTTTTATGCCAAGCTTTAGGAAACTTTCTATGTTTTTCTATACTCCCTTGCTTTAGGGAGTAGGTTTTGCAGTCAAGAACTATCTTTTTTAAGGCTTTTCTGCTGATTCCATCATGCCTACCCTGGGTTGGCGCATGACTGATGTTCTGAAGTTGGTGGAATGCTTACACCTTTGTTTCATACAGATGGTCACTTGGAGTACTTACCAACCAAAGGTTGTCCCAGTTATATCCAGGACAAAAATAGTCCTAATCTCTTAGAATATTAAATTTCATATTATGTGTATTTTACCACCATTTTAAAAATGACAAATTATTTTTAAAAGGTCTTTATCTCTATAGAGGAAATGGCATATTTGCCTTGGAGACTATTGTTGTACCAGAGGCAGGTGCTTTATGGGTCTTACCTAAGGAGGGGATCTTGGAAAGCCCACTCTGGTGTCCAGTCTCCCACCTGTGAGAGCAGCTCTTAGAGCAGAAGATAGGTCCCACACTCGGCTTCCCTACGCTTTGTCAGTGGTTGCCCTCTTTTTATTACAGTTCTAGGCATATATGCTTAGAAAGTGCCCAAGGCACACAAGTTACCTTATGAGGGTTATTTGTTCTCTGGAGTACTAAAAGTTAAAAATATCTAATTACACCTTGTTTTTTACAAGATACCACATTTAGCAATATTTTCCAGAATTCCAAACCCAGTTTTTAAAAGGCTTAGGTCCAGTGAATTCTCAACTAATGTTAAAGATTAACCTCTTCAATTTTATTGGGTTTGACACCTGTTCATCTTATTGCTAGTTGATACTTTCATTTTTCACTTGGTAGTAAAGGCAGTACTCAATCTGCCTTCACCCCCAGTTTTACATTCATTTAAAACAGACCACATTTTAAATCTCTGTACTTCTGAGACTTCAGCTCACAGGTGTGCCATGTAACATCTGTCCTCTGTCCTCCTTACTGTTATTGTACTGGGGATTGAACCCAGGGGTGCTTTAGCACTGAGCTCTATCCCATCTTCTTAATTTTTTTGAGACAGTATCTAAGTGCCTTCAACTTGCAGTCTTCCTGCCTGCACCTCCCGAGTCACTGGGATCACAGGGAGTGCCAGGTGGTCTGTCCTCTTTAAACAAGGCAGTGGAATGCAGGATAGCTTCTTGACCGGCTTTGTTGTGGTCTGTAAGTAGAAAATGGGCACCTCCACAGTGAGGGAGAACATATGATTCAGTCAAACTTGCTGGGCTCCTGGTGGACTCTGGATTAATTTTTTGAATGTAATGTATTCTTTTAGCCATAGGCTGGCATAGTATTCAGGCTTGTCTGCAAATCCTTGTCTTAACTTATTGGTCTTCATGTTAGCTGCCTGTTGATTATAGGGCTCAGCTGTGTTGCCTATTTTGCATACTTTTCTTTCCATACACAGATTTTAAATACCGAAAAGAAAGCTGGGCAAGGTAGCACACCCCTGAAATCCCAGCTACCCTGAAGCTCAGGCAGGAGTATTGCAAGTTCAAGGACAACCTGGGCAGCTTAGACTGTCTCAAAATAAAAGGGCGGGGGGCTGGAGTTGTACACAATGGGAAAGAGTTTTGCACCGTGGAGAGTGTACTGTGGCTACGTGAACTTTTATAACTTACCAGTCACTATAACCTGTTATCTAGAGTAGCATATGTTTAAGTCTTTATATATATGTGTGTATATATATATACATATATATATGTAATTTTTAGCTGTAGGTGGACCCAGTACCTTCATTTTGCTTATTCTTATATGGTGCCGAAGATCAAACCCAGTGCCTTACACATTCAAGGCAAGCACTCTACTGCTGAGCTGTAACCCCAGCCCCTATGTTCAAGTTTTGATAGAAGTTTTGGAGTAATGCACGCTGATCTTTTCTGATTTTGGATTTTTATGTTGCAGGAAAATCAAAATATGTGTGTGTTTTTAATATTTTGATTTCTATTTCAGCTTTTTTTAAAGGATGAAGAAAATGTCTTCTAAATGCCTTTTTAAATTTGCATGGTGTTAAGAAGGAATTAATTTGTTCTTTCATGAAAAAAAATGAGTAGCAAAAATGCCACTCATCACCAGTAGAAATTACATTATTTGTGTGGTATTTCATATTATACCGACATGTCTGCCTATTTTCATATCCCCTTCTGTTGTGTGTGAAGTTGGAGTGCTTAATGCAGTTGGTGAGAGCTGGAGCCACACTGAATGTGTCTACTACACGCTATGCCCAGACCCCGGCCCACATCGCCGCTTTTGGAGGACATCCTCAGTGCCTAGTCTGGCTGATCCAAGCAGGGGCCGACATTAACAAACCGGTAAGAATGTGGGGGGTTGGCCCTACTTTCCCAGTTATAATTACTCCCAGGATATTGTTTTAAATTGGGGCCTTAATTAGAGTTTGAAGTGTTTACCTGAGGGCAGTCTGGAATCTGTTCCTTCAGTTGTTGTGGATAATAGACCCTTTCCAGAAGCTTGCATTCTGTTCATAAAATGCTTTTGCCTATTATGTGACTCACCAGATCATCTGCTGCCACTGGGGGTGCTTTGCCCAAGGTCACAGCTGGTAGTTGGTGGTGCTGGCCTCCAGCCCAGGTTTTCTGGCTCCTGCTGCCTTAGCTTCACTTCGCAGTTACTAAGAGCACATTCGTGCTCTTAAAAGGAGTAGCACAAGTCAGCTTCAAGGTGGGCTCCTGTTGCTTAGGACACATGTTTGGGAGGATGACTGGGTGCAGGAAGATTGCTGTCATTTACTGAGTGGGAAATGATTCCCGCCCTTCGTAGTTAAGTATGCACCAATAAAATAATTTTTTAAAGTGTACAGACTGGAGTATGTGTGTGCCTGGATTTTTGCAGTGTTTTTAGTGTCTTTCCACCAAATAATGAAAGTCCTATTGTATGCTAAGGAGCTTTTATTTCCTCCCTCTTGCTTTTCTCTTTCCTTAGATACCTTCCTTGATTATAACAGGTATAAAGTACTTGTAGTTCCCTTCCTGAAGGTGGCACAACTGTCCACTCTAACTTGAAGAAAGGTGTTTTGGCCAAGTTGGAAACATGGATGAGTGGGGAAGGAGTGCAGGGCATAACTGGTTGATCTGTTCTCTGTGTGAGTCTTACAGGAAGTACCTGTGGAGGAGAGGTCTTGGGTGCTAGGCTTATCCCTGTCGTTGTGCTAGACTTGGGTAGGCACACTTGTACACTTGCCACATGCCCTCCCCTTCCTTTCTCTGCACTCACATGTGCCTTTAGGTCTGTGTGTTTCTGCTGCTGCATTACTTTTCTTCTTCTGAATTACCTATGTACCCTCCCATGCTGGACATCAGCACATGTGCCCATTTGCCTCAGGACCTGCACCCTGTACTCCCTCTGCAAGTAGATACGACACTGTGGCCTGAGACATGTCACTTAGTTTGTCAATAAAATGTGGATAATGATTCCATGAGTGGCAGTAATTAGTATTTAGTATTAGGATGGAATTTGAGTATAGGATGTTCAGTATATGGACTTCAAATTGTTATGTGACATCTAATTTAGAGAGGTCTAAGGAAATCGCCTCATTGATTTGTAGGCCTTTTTGAATCTGGAAGCTCCCTTTTCAGCTAGCACCTTATAGCAGCTCGCTGTACTAAATGGCCTGAGGGTGTGCCCTATGCCTGCAGCATCCTCTCAGGCACCCCCAGGTAGCACCCCAGAGCAAGACTACCTGACCCTAGCTCCTAGAAGCTTCCACAATTGAAATATTTATCTGGTCAGAAGTCCCCAGGTCCTAGAATCTCCTAGAGGGCCACAGATTTTCATCTCCCGAGGGGAAGAGCTGTGGTCTGGATCTCAGGCATGGTCTTGCTCTTAACTCATGAGTGGCTGGACTTGGCCTTTCTTATGATGGGCATTCTGTGGCCCTGAGGCCAGGGTAGCTCTCTGGCAGTTCCCAGTGCACCACTGGCTTATCTGGAGGTACAGTTTTTCTTGTTCTCTGACGTTTGTGTGTGTTTACGTTTTTGAACCTGGTGTATCATTTCTCCCGTTAACCTTTTAGCATGTAAGCTGCTGACAGTTTGACATTGATTTTCCTCACACTTCATATAGACTTCCTGGGCCATCTGTCAGGTGAGCTGAGGAATGGTAGAAAGTTGGTGTGCTGTCTACAGGCCCAGGTTTTTTGCTCCCCAAAGAGGAAATGAAGCTAGCTTTCGTGTGGTATATTTTAAGTGCCCATCTTGACTACCTTTGCTCAGTATTCGAAAGCCAGTTCTAGTTTCTAGTGTCTAGATTAGAAACCAAAGTTTCCTTTGTTAAAATCAAGGTGCCCTGCTGCCTTGGAATTTCTGGCACTTCTCCCTATTTCTTTTTCACAGTTTGCCGTGGTTCTAGACTCCTTGCGGACTTGGGTATTTTTGAGATGTGATTGGTCTGAACTGGAGACTCAAACACCCTTCACATGGCCATTTGCTCTTGGTGTCTTCTCTCTCAGCTGCAGATGTCATTAAACAGTGTTTGCTCTGCCTTCCAAAACTGTTCGTATGTAACAAACCAGGGCCTGAGTAGTTCTGCTTTTTCAGTGCTTTCCTTAATATCTGTTAATATTCTACCATTTTTTTTGAAGTAGTGTAAGAAACCCTGAGGTTTTTCATCTTGCTTATAGTGTTTTTGTCAGTATTTTTATCAAGTTTTTTTGCGGGGGGCGGAGGATACCAGGGATTGAACTCAGGGGCACTCCACCACTGAGCCACATCCCCAGCCCTATTTTGTGTTTTATGTGGAGACAGGGTCTCACTGAGTTGCTTAGCCTCTCACCGTTGCTGAGGCTGGCTTTGAACTCACGATCCTCCTGCCTCAGCCTCTCTAAGTGCTCGGATTACAGGTGTGTGCCACCAAGCCTGGCCTTTATCTGGTTTTTATTTTGTCTTTATTAAGTACCTCTTCTTTCCCTTCCCCTCCTCTTGAGAAGAGTTCACTTTTTTGAATAGTTACATGGTTTGCTGTTTTTCTTTTTTCAAAAATAGAAATTTTGTTTGGGACTTCAGATCTCTTTATATTCTGTTTAGAGCCTTTCGACCCTGATATAAATACATTATGTACACACTCTTCTCTCCTTTCTGCCCCTTGAGTCTTTCGTATTCTGTCTTTTGCAAGGTAATGTGCCATGTATATTTTTTCTTGGGTGGCCTCCAGCTCACTGTGCTCTGTGAGTCAGTGTCCTGGGAAGGAGCTCGGGTGGCCACTGGTTTATGAATGACCTGCTTTTCCCAGTGCTATGCATCGAGCCCAGTGGCACATTCCTTTATTCCTCAGTGATGTAGGCAGGTTTGGCAGCTGCAGCTCCAGTGACCTTGAAGTGGGTGGATTCAAGAGCTCTGGCTGCTTCACCCTCAGGCTTCCTTGGACAAAAGATTTTTTAAATTTTTTGAAGAGAAGTAATGAATCTTTGTTTGCTTGAAAGTCTGATTCCATTCACTGCCTGTTTGTTATTGCCTGGCAGCATGTGGACGGGTGTGGAGGGGTTCATCCTTTTCTGGTTGCCTGCATCAGATTCTGGAGTTTCCCCAAGTGTGCTGGCTTCTGCTTCTGTTACCCTTTGTGCCTTCTTCATTCTTTGCTAAAACAGTTCTGTTTTGACTGCAGCACTTTCTGTGTCTGACACTTGCGGTGGTCTTCCTTCTCGTTGCCTGACCCTTTGACCCAAACCATCTTTTCTAAATATGGTTCCAATTTAAGAAAAAATTCAGGGCAGATAGACACTGTTGGTGTGACTCAGGTTAGCATTATGGCTGTAGAGGAACATGACTAGGTTGGACTATAAGTCAGCTAATAATATGTGCTGCTACTTGGCCTCGGTTACTGTTACAATTTTTTTTTTTTTTTTTTTACTTGTCATAGGATAATTATTGGGGGTTTATCTGTAGACGTTGGTGTCAAGATCCAGGTGAAAAGATTTGTGAATCCCTATCTAGAGCATTCATGCTGTCCCTGCTGAAGAGACCCCAAGATTTTTGAGTACTGACCTCTAGTTCAATGCTTTGGAGAATATGCCCCTCTGTGGTCTTTGTCTTCTCTCCATCTAGATGTCCCTTTGTATTCTGCTTCAAATCATGCTCAGCTTGTTTATGTCAAAGATAAATGAGAAAACCTCTGGTCTGTGCTGATTGCTCTGCTTTAAACTGTGGAGGAGGATGTTGGATCTGAGTGTGTGTGTTGTATGTTTCAGGACTGTGAGGGAGAGACTCCCATTCACAAGGCAGCCCGCTCCGGGAGCCTCGCGTGCATCAGTGCCCTGGTGGCAAACGGGGCTCATACCGAGTAAGTGCCTTCAATTATCCTTCCAAGCTAGAAATGTAGTCAAGTTGTTGTATTCACACCACAGTATTTAGAGCAAGCAAAAGCCCTAAAATCCTTATCTTTAAAATTAGTAATACAGTTTTGTTTTTTTAGATCAGTTGATGTTAGCAAGATTGTAGGCTAAGTTGACCCTGACCAGCAGCAGGAGCTTAGTTCCGTAATGGCTCTGAATTCTTATCCTGAGAGTATATTAGAGTGGAAGGAACAGTCAACGAGTGGATTTCAAAGTTGACACTGTTGACTTCGCCACCAACTAGATGTGTCTCTGTGGCGGGTCTTCACTTTTCTTTGCCAGGTTTTAATGTCAGAATGAAGGGCTTGGATTGAATTAGAATATCCTTACAGGCCTCTTCGGCTTATGTGCTTTTGAAGACAATGGGCTTTTCTATTTTTTAATTCCTCATCTCAGCAGACATGAGAACATTATGTGCTGGAGGCTGTCCACAGTCTCGATGATTTAGCCCATTATGATTTAATGATTTATAACTCCTAGTAAAGTGGGACTTAGTACTTTAAAGACTTCAAACTTGGCTGTGAGCCTTTGATACGGGTGGCATTGTTTTAGAAATCCTTGGTGTTGTCCCATTTACATCAGCCAACTTATTTATCATCTGAAAGAACAGTCTTTAAGTGTATTAATTTAGAAATGTGATTGTGTTTGCAAATCATTAGCTAGCCATGACATTATACATTTATTTAGGTATTAAATTCATTTGTCTTAACTTTCTCTTAAAGATTTATTTTATAAAATTTTTCTTCTACAGTTCACAGCATTAACAATGGATCCAGTTTTTCACCCTTAAATGTTGAGTGTAAGCTATAGAGTTGTAATAACCAAAATAACTGATACCAGCTTTTTTGTTTTACCTCAAGTATTATGAATAATTCATAAAAATAGAAACCACCTTATTCTAATTGGAAATATGAAGATTTAGACTTTGGGAGAAGTAAACCCCACAAAAGTTTAACCCTTTGGTTTCCATTTCATTGTTTTGACTCTGTATTCTAGTAGATTTCTGAACATAAACCCTGGGCGGCAAAGCCATACAGATTAACATAAGGCATGTTTCTGTGCTGGAGGCTGTCGACAGTCTTAGTGACTTAGCTTCTGTTTCATTAAGTGTTGGCAAGATTTGCCATTATTTTGGCTTGAATCTTTTACTTAATATGGCAAATTAATGTTGTAAATATGGCCTGTATTAACTGCTACCTTGCAGGGTACCCTTGTAACTTAATATGTAGTCATGACTTAAGATGTAAAAACAATTGATAATGTTAATATATATTATACAATTTTAAAACATTGAGATGATTCTCTGAATTGTTTTAAAGTTACAGATGAAGTTTTATTAGTTTAGATTAAAAATTCAAATCTTTAAAAAAACAGAAGCTTTGATTATGAAATACAGAGTCATATAACAATTAAGTTGCTTGATTATCATTTATTGAAATAATGGATAATTAGAAGTTGATTTTTTTATTAATGACTTATTTTTTCTAAACAATACTCTAATTGGTCCTAAGCATTTTACTACAAAGATGTTAGTTTTATTCATTTTAATGGATAGCTTAATCCTTCGAGCCAATAAATATCATTATGTCCTTTTTTTCTTTCTTTCTTTCTTTTTTTTAGTAGGTGTCTTTTTTAAAATGAGCATCTTTTATTTACAATTCTGTCCTTGGTTACAGGACCCTCAAGTGTCTCTTTTCCACCAGGTGTGGCTGAGCATGGCCTCGCGTGCCAGTCTTTCCCATCTCAGTATAAGAGCCACCCCCTCAAGACCCTGCATTGTGGTGACTTCCCTGGACTGGGCTTTCAGATTTTTTTTAGAAGAAATATTTAGCCTGAGCTACTAGCCAAAAGTGATTCTTAAAGTTTTTCAGTCTTTGCCCTGGAGATAGAACACAAGTGATCGTTATTTATTGCTATTGTGTATGTGGCTGTTTAGTTTTAACATCTAAATAAAATGTCAGTTTTGCCAGTAAACTAAATTAAAAATTGCTTCTTTATCTGTTCTGCACATTTTTAGAGTTTACCCCATTTAGTCATTCCAACAGGAACAGTTGCATCCCTCAAATAATGGCGCTTAGGTCCACTTTGTTCCCTCTAATGCCACTCGGATGGTCAAGTGTAATCCTAGCAAATAACTTTTTTTTTTTTAAATTAAAGAACAGAAGCAAAGGTTTGATTTATTTTTTTCCAATTTAAAATGGGTAGATTGTTAATTCTTTTACATTTCATGATATTTAGAAGATAGTGTAAATTTTTCCTTCTGTGAATAGATCAAAAGCTTCCTCATACCAGTATTTTTAAATGAATAATTTTGCTCACTTCCTACCCTGCTTTATTATATCTGCTGCACTGAAGTGGCCGAAGTCTAAATGTGCTCTGTCGGTCACCAGGTAGCTGTGCCACGTGTCTGGCTGGAGTGGTTTGTTATAACTGACTTGTTAATGTAGGTTGCAACTCTAAGATAAGGCATTTCAGCTCCTGTGCATCGTGTTAAATTTTCTAGCACCACACGTGAGTATGTTAACAGACTTTTGTTTTCTTCTCTTAATTTAAAACTTAAGTTTTGGTGCCAAGTTGTCTTTTCCATATGAGAGTCTGTTTGGGGCTTCTGTTATATACCTCCAAAAATTGAAGCACACAGGATCAATCTCAGCTCTGTGACCAGACTACACCTTTGTGCACTTGAAAGGGCCTAAATCTGGGTGTGAGAGGAAGTGCGTGATCCTCCATGTTTCTTGCTAGGGAGCGGGAAGTTTGCTCCAGCAGTGCCTTGGCTTCACACTGGTGTTTGATTGGAGAAGGGTGTGTGCTAGCACAGCTGCCACCTCGTTTTTCCTTGGGATAAGAGAGAAGGAGCTCAAGGTTAAGTCAATGATTTGGGGAAAAAACTTAAAGCTTTGCTTTCTGCTAATAAGACCTTACACTAATGCTGTAAATAGCAAGTTTATTTTCAGTGTTTTGGCTGCTACTTTGTTTTCTTGAGAGGGAAAGAAGAGTGTTTCCATGTCATCCAGATATAACTTGGCTTCTCTTTACTCCTCTGAGCAGGAGTGAAGGGGGCTTAGCTGGATGTGGGGGACACTTAGAACCACCTGTGCCTCAGACATACTTGTAGGTCTGTTTGGACCCCACACTGCATGGAGAGCGTCGATGCTCAACTGCAGCCTCACACCCTTCCTAGGAGAGGATTTCCGTAGAAGCCATGTAGTCTGCAGCATCTAGATCAAGTGGGCCACATTTTGTCAACCTAATTACTTTGAACTCGGGAGGCACCTCACTGCGCTCGCCAGATAGCTGGAGAAAGCTCTAACCTGAGGTAAGCAAGGTCAGTAACTCACTGTAGAGCAAGCGTTCTTTCTTGCCTAACAAATAGGCACCATTGTCTGTAAGAACAGAAGTCTAAAATGAGATGTCAACAGATGGTTTTTTTAATGCTACAAACAAAATGCTGCTAAATTTCTAGAAATTCTTAATTAAAATGGAATTGGCTTACTATGGTTCAAACTCAGTGCCATTTATGACCCACCTTTATTTGCTTACCTTGGAGCGCTGCTTGGAAGCAAAATGTTCACAACAAAAACGTCCGATAAGCATACTTAATATTAGTGTCAGAAATTCACATTCAACTTTTGTCCTTAGTAGAAATTAACCCAGGCAGGTTCATGTTGTGAGCCATCATTTTTTAAATCTGTGGCTTCTGATTCATTTGCTGCTTGTGTTTTAAGATAGTAGTCCAGTTAAGACATTGGTTAGAGTCATGACTGAGGCAGCCTTCCAATGCCTGAGCTCTAGTTGCCCTCACAGCCCGGCCCTGGTCCTCTGGTTGCACGACACCCTGTCTTTCTTACTCGCTGTCTCCTGCTCTTCCTTCGCTTAGTGCTGCAGGTGGAGATGTCACTTCTGGAGGTCCTAATACAGGTCCCCTGCTAGGCCAGGAGCAGGTGTGGTCTGACAGTGTTTCCAAGTTATTGACCAATCTAGTTTAGAATTTTGATTGTTTTGTTAACAGCTTGAAAAATATACACATTCTAGTATTTCTTAAATCATTGCTTTTACAGGTAGGTAGTACGTTCGCATCATGCCAACAACGTCCTGATGTCTGTTTCTTGCTGAGTCACAGTGGGAGCACGTGGCGTACTTAGCACGCTCCTGAATGATGCGCTTATGTTTTAATGTATGTGGACACAGTGTGGCTCAATTGCAGCACAAAACTGTCCTCAGTAATGTTGAACTTGAAATGAAAACTTGGCACCAAATTTGTTCAGGTAGAAACTTTTTAAAAGAAATAGTTTCTTCCTGTTGTTAACTAAGTATATTTAAGAAAGTCTTCCTAATTATGTAAGTTTGGATACCAAAGGGTTAAAAATACACATGTATTTTTTACTGAAGAAATTCTAGATGTTTGCTGATGTTTTATCTGTACAAATGGACATTTAGTAATGTTTTATCTTTTTTTTTAATGATTCCATTTATTTGCTTATTTCCATCTAGGAATAGTTACTAATGTATTTGTGATACAGCATACCAAATTTTAAAGTAACCAGAATCGTGAGTTGATGGTTTTTAGTCCATACTCTTAAACTTTTGTTGAAATATTGGCATACTTAAAATTGGCTTCATGCTAAAAATTACAAGAGGTAACTTAACAGGCAGTGTTTGGGGGCAGCCACTCGGTGTCAGGATGGCCGGTGGCGTAGCTCAGCAATTGCTTCTGCACCCCATGTGTGTATATGTATTTTTAATCAAATGTTGCCTGCAAATGTGATCCCTTATTATTTAAGTTTCCTGTGTATGCACCATTGCCCGTTTTAAGTCACACAGAAGGTTCTGAATCTGTAAAAACTACACGTGTCAATGTTTTACAGCTACGTAATTCGAATTGACTTGATTTTTTCAAGTAATCCTAGAAAGGGGGAGCATTCCATATAGAAACTGCTGAAACTGCCACAGGTGCTTCTCCGAAAACCTTACGGTTGTGGCATTGAATGCTCAGTATCGCTTCCTTTCTGCACACGAGGCGTACTGTTGAGGTATTTGTTGCGGTGATTGGTTTTAATGCTAATCTAGGAATTCAGATATAGACTCTTTAGATTTGCATGCTTTGCTTACCCTAATTTATGATATCTACCTTTTTACTTGTAAACTAACAATAGCTAAATTGAGATCAGAAATTTAACAGAAATATTATTTATATAAAAATTGTGGTTATCTTTTATTGTCACATGGCATTATAAAAAACACCCTGAAGGTGTTAGGACCACCTTGGGTTCTAAAAATTGTGTTTCAGGTATTTCTTGATCTTTGATTTTTTAAAATTAACCCCCCAAAATCAGCTTTTCATCAGAATGGCTTCTCTTCTGGTGTTGTGGCACTGCAAGTGGAAAGTCTGAGGCAGGCTGGCTGGCCTCGGTGGGGTTGGAGTCTAGAGTCATTTGGGAGGAATTCTTAGGTGTAATAAATTTTAATGTTCCATTCAAAATATTTTTACAGAAAGTAGAAGCACTTGTTTTAACCTCAGTAAAGCTAGTGGCAGTTTGATTTATTTTGCCAGTTGGTTGGCAGGACACTTAACTGAAGTGGAGGTCATTCTTCCACGTGCTGTGCTGGTATTCCAATGCTGAAAGGCTAGCGGGAAGTGTTGGAGAAGATGGGTGTCCGTCCAGAGACTGCTCTGATGGTCTTGGTGAATGGTACAGAAGCTGGAAATAACAGGTAGGAGCACCCACCATGGTGTCTATAAGAAATGGCAGCAAATTTAGAACACCAACAAAAGAATCTGCTCCTTCTAATAGCCTCTGTTTAAACTTAAACCAAACTGTAATTAGTTTAAACATCAAAATGTTTTTTAAAAATTTCTGCCCAGTTTCAGAGATGTCTCCAGTGGATATTAGGAGCAGAGAGAGTGGATGAGGGCTTTAGAATGACTTTCCAGGACACTCATTGGTTGTCAGACATGGACAGAGATAAACTGTAGCTCAGGCACAGCCTGCATGTCCAGATGCCTCAAAGGGTGTGAAATTCTAAGTGTCATTCTAAAAATATCATGTGTGTAATTTTGTCTCTAGCATAGTCTTCATCAAAATATAGTTTTTGAAGCCACACACCTGTAATCCCAGCAACTCGGGAGGCTGAGGCAGGAGGATCACAAGTTCAAAGCCAGCCTCAGCAACTCAGCAAGACCCTGTCTCAAAAAGTGCCCTTGGATTCAGTACCTGATAAAAAAAATACATCGCGCGCGCACACACACACACACACAGTTTTTGAGTGTTTTTAACATTTTCCTCCAGGTAGTTTAAATTTCCTGTGAGAAGAATGTGTGATGCCGTATTCCAGATTAGCTTTGTTCTTACTGATCCCACACTTCGCATAGGGCCATCAGCTGGTCCTGAACACACTCAGTGAATGTTGGTGGCCCGAGGGTGAAGGGTAGACTGTCGGTAAGTGCTAGACCCCAAGTGGGAGTAACAGGATTTCTGAGTGAGTAGTCTAGTTCCTGAGCCTACCTCCCGTGCACTTCAGCAAACTAACACAGTGACCTTAGATTTAATAACCTACTTAAAATTGGAACACTAAATATAGAGCAGGAGAGTTTATGAATTTGATACATTTTAACCAGGATTACTTTTCAGCTATTAAAATGCCACAGTTTAAATATTGCTTAATAGGGAAGCATAGTGAAAACAATTTTAAGACCCAACCCTTTTTTAAGTGTTTCGGCTGCGGGCACGGCTCAGGGAGCGTGCCTAGCACGCTTAGCACCTGGGGCTTCCGCCCAGTACCGCAGGTCACTCTTTAAAGCTCGTTTTTTGAGAATCACACATTTTAATGACTATTTGTTCTGATATTGACTTGGAAACCTGCATAATGGTGCAGTTGAGGAACTCAGACCTGAAGGTGGCTCTCGCTTTGTGCACATCAGCACTTGCCTGAATTCTCTGCGAGGCCTGGACTGTCCACGGAGCATGTCAGTGGACTGGGAGTGGTTGCTTTAACTTGGCATCTTTTTCTTGGTATTTAAGGTTTTGTGACAGATTTAGCAACTTTTTAAAAAGTGATCTTGGAGTTGTATAGTGTGTGGAATGTGTCATTTTTCAAGAAATCCATTATTGAGAGTAGAGGGATGGTTACCAGTATCATAACTTGGGGAATTAACCAGCAGATGTGGCTGGCAGGCTGTTTTGTATGGCCTGTAAACTAGAGATGTTTCTTGTTTTTTTAAGTTGTTGAAACAGAAATCAAGAGAATGATGACATTTTGTAACATAGCCTTGCTTGTTGTCAGTGGCTGCTTTCTGGCTACGAGAGTTGAGCAGTTGCTGACGAGAGTGCATGGCCTGCGGTTCCCGAGCTGTTTACTGTCCAGCCCTTTATAGGAGTGGTGCCACCCCTGGATCAGATGTTCCTGGTGAGCGCGTCTGTCGTGCACCCTGAGTGTAGAGAGAGGAGTGAGGTGAGCGAGAGAGGAAGGGTGTGCCTGCAGCATCAGGAGGAACACAGACACTGTGAAGCTAAACTGTTGCACAGTCAGTCCCTGGTAACGCAGGACACTGCAGAGTGCAGGGCTTCTGCGGTCACTAGGAACAGAGGGAGGAGGGTGCTCATGTTCCCATTCCTGATAATACCATGCAGGCAGTGCCACGTCAACAGTGGGCAAATCAGTCTCTCCTCTGTTCCTGAGTCCTAGATGCTGTCTGTCCAGTGCACTCTCCTAGAACTTCTTTATCTCCTTTCATGTTGTCTTCAGAACCCTGAATCGTGTGGGAGCCGTTAGATGCTCGGTGGACTGGCGGTGTGTTTGTTGGTGTGGCCTCCACCTGGCATGCACGGTGTGAGTCGGTTGCAGTCCTCCTCTTGAGATCTTCCTTTAACTGCCTAGGGCCACCTGGAAGTTGTTGGCTCTGGCCTTAGGAGGTTGGTGAGTCAGTGTTGCCTGGGTGCATGCGGCATCCAGCTATAGTGCTCACGGTGCTTGATGATCTCCATGTTGCTGTGTCTTAATTTTCTCCACTGAATTGGCCTTGATAGTTGTGAATGCCATTTAAAAGTGGTTTGCTGTTCTCTCCCATTCTGATCCACCAAAAAGTGCTCTTCACTTGCTCTGTTGTTGGTGCTTTTATTTGTCCTGTATGGAATGGCAGCTGCTTGTTTGTATACTCTGGTTTTGGAATTTTGGAGAGTGAGACCATTGGTCATCTTCAGAAACCGTCATTTTGTAAACTCTGTTCTGCCTGTGTGTTCACATTTCTCAGAGTTTGAAAGTCTTCACACAGCAGTTTGTTTCTCGACAGAGTACACCTGTAGACCATATTCTTGAGGTCCTCTGAGAACACAGCCTGTAGTCAACGAGTGGGCACTGGTTTGGGCCCATGTGGTTAGTGTGACTCACTCACTCTGTCCACACTTGGATTTTTCCTTTTTATTCAAGATGAATATTTATCCATATTCACAGCCACAAGGTCCTAGATCAAATAAAAATGTTGAAGTTCCCAATAGTCCTAATCCCTGTTGCCTTCATTTTTTAAGAGAATTTTGTTCATTTCTTGATTCTTAAGTCTTGTCTCTTTATATCCCATTAAATTGGGCTTGGCCCTTCCTTCCGAATACATACTGCATTATTTTTTATGTTCAGTGAGTATCCAGAAACATAGATGTTTACTTCTGAGGCTGCAGCTTTGTTTGTGTGGCTGAAAATGTGACTACAAGGCTGCAATTGACCTTGAAAATAAGACTATTTGTCTCTTAGTCTGTAGTTTCCTTTTTCAGATTTTTTTCTTTTGTTACCTTCCCAATCGCCCTGACTACCAGCTTCAGGGTTTGGACTGGTCATTTCAGTGGTACAGGCTGAGGAGTTGGCATTGCCAGGTCTTCACTGTACATACAGCACAGCCAGCTGCAGTTACGACGCTCCCTTTGCTGTTGAGGCCTTCTCCATTTCAGTTTATCCACCTGCAGCAAAGGGAATGTTTGCTTCTTTGCAGAGTACTTCACAGAGCCCTGTGTATTCATATCTTCCAGGGAACTTGAACATGGAGTTGCTTTTGTACCCTCTTTAAATTCAGTGTCCAAAGGCTTACACGCTCAGCCACTTCTCTTGTGATTTACTCAGAGCCTCCACTTAGCTTCTGCCAGCAACTCCAACTCGAGTCTTAGTGGCTGCAGAAGATGGGAGACCTTGATCTCTTAGTGTCATCTGCCAGGTGAAATGTTGGTTCTTTGGATCGGGGAATGGTAGGGCCAGTCCCAGGATGAGTTCCTGGACACTGTGCAGTCTTTTCATGGGAATCCACTTGGATGCTGTAGACATGCTGACGTGTAGGATTCTTGCAAGTTCTCCTAAGGCCCCCCAAAACAAAACAAGACTTCGTGGGATGTTGAGCCTGATGGCAGTTTGGTTTGATGTCAGGGCATCCTTCTAAACTTCCACTTGCAATATCGCATGCCAGCACAGAATGCAGTTTGTTGCTGAACTGCGACTGTTTTTAGGAAGCCAGTTGTTACAAATGCCATGGACAATTCCAGTACTTGTTTGTTTGTTATGATTTTACAAAAGCTAAAGGATGGGTTATTGCAATTAAGTGCAGATAATGTGTAGAATTTAGTTTCAGATTGAGTCTGAAGTTAGCATAAATTTAGATTCTTCAGACTAACATAACATTTAGAAAAGTAGGAAGATGACATTTTTTAAAGTTTAGCATATTGATTTTTAAAAAATTATCTCCCAAATCTTGCTTAGAAATCAAATGTGTATAAGAGAAGTTAGTTATGGAGTTAGGATAATTAACTACTTTAATGAAGATTTGCTGTAAATTTGTTGGCCTTTTCATATCACCTTCAGATAGATAGTCAGTTCAGCAGGAGCAGAGACCAGGTTCAAATGCTAATAGGTGTAATTCAGTGTTTTTGTGTTGTGCAGCTTGAGAAATGCCAGTGGCCTGACAGCAGCAGACATTGCACAAACCCAGGGTTTCCAAGAGTGCACCCAGTTTCTCTTGAACCTCCAGAATTGTCACCTGAACCGTTTCTGTCATAATGGTGCCTTGAGTGGGGGCCATGAGAACGGATTTCCCAATCGTGTTAGTGTGGGAACAAACCGAAAGAGATGCTTAGAAGATTCGGAATCCTTGGGAGTAAAGAAAGCCAGAACTGGAGGTGAGACCGTGTGGGGTGGGAGAAGCGGGGACTTTTTCTTCCCTAGCAAGTGTCTTGCATGGCAGAGTATACCTTGGAGAGGCACCTTACTGCAAGGTGAGCCGTGCCTGCAGAGTTCTGTGCAGGACGGTGACCGCCACTGTGAAGATGCATCACCTGACCAGGGCAGGGAGTGGGAGGGGCATGTTGAGAACTCACCTGTGAGTGTGAGCACCTGCATTTGACTCCTGCTAGAAATTAGGAAGACTCTGGTCATCTGTTGTGTGTGTTCAAAATACAACCATTAAAAGAAATCTGCCACCCTGCCTGATTTGTTTGTTCACTTCTTGGAAAATGTTCCTGAACTTATAATAATTGTAGATCGTCCATCAGTAAAAACATCTTTCACGTTTGGAAAGGTAACCACTGTCACCACTGGCACAGGGGTGTGACTTTGACTGGCCCTCATGCCCTGTGTGGTATGTGAATGCCTATATTAGTTTGGTGTCAAGTCTGAGGTAAGTCACGTCATTCTTCCCCTTTCTAAAGATGGATCTGGAGTTGGCATAGCAGTCACTGGTCTCTCTTTACTGGAGGAGAGACTGTATTTGCATGTAAAATGTCTTAGAGTGGTGGCAGGTGTGCAGTCACCCCCTGAAGTCACAGGCCCAGGTGGGACTTGCTGGGGATGCTCTGGACGTTCTGCTCTCTGGTCTTGATAGTGCCAACCACCCAGTGCTGTGCAAGCATGCATCTGGGGGGCCAGGAGGGCTTAATTCTCCGTGCACTCAGTGTGGGGCAGATCGTCCTCTTCTGTAGCTGTGCCTCATCTAACATAAGCGCTTTTGTTCCTGTGAAGTCAAAGAGGTCTGTTGTCTACTTCATAGTCCTATAAGTCTGGTCACTGTAAATCTTGTGATCATGTGACATTTATAGAAATAAATATGAACTTAATAATTCATCAGAATCAAGATTTTCATCAGTCAAAAAATCTGAGCACACCATGAAGGTAGACTGGATAATGGGGGTTCCAGTGGTGAAGCATTGTTCAGCACTGTCATTTGTACCATGTTCCAGTATGTTTTAAAAATACATATTTAAATATCCATTTTAGTATCTGAATTTTTTAAGAGTACTTTTTTTCAATACTTGAACTTCATGCCTGGTTAATGTTGTGAAAGGGCATCAAGTGTGGACGTTGTTATGCCCTCGTGCATTAATTGTTGTGTGTTGGTTTAAATGTTCTTTATACTTTATTTTCTTTCATTGCTGGTAAGTCTAAACTCTGTTCAGTGATTTTTAAAAAGTTGTGTCTTAGCATTCTAATCAGATTCAAAATAGACCACATCTAAGGAGTTTTAAAACTGTCCCAAAAGTTTTAATGTCAGCTGAATTGGCAAATACCTCATTGCCAAGTGTCCTAAAAAGTTTCCAAGGATCCCTTAGGTTTCCTGAACCTTACTGCAGCCAGCTCGGTTAGAGTCAGACTGATTTTGCCCATTGGGTAGAGGTTCTGTTTGCACGTTGATTTCACCATGCAGAACAGCACATGGCTGGAGGTGTGTGTTTTCAGGGTAACAATCACATACACCTAAAAGGTGAACTGTCCTTCCCGGAGCATGTTACGTGGTGGGTGCAGTTTCAGAGCATCTTGATAACCTCTCTGAGCCTCAGGCTGCTTCCTGATGTCCCATTTGCTCGCCAGGACTAGTGGCTGACCCCACCCCTTCATGGTCCAGTCCTTTCTGCAGTTGCAGGTCATTGGATATGTCCCTTGTGCCACCTGCATCCACATGTTGCTGGTACAGATGGGCATTTCCAGCCTACCCTGTTGTTTTCCTTTTTTCCTACTGTCAGTGCTGCGTATGAAATGTGGAGTCCTGGAGCTGATTTTTTTTTTTTTTGGTACCGGAGATTGAACTCAGGGGTACTCGACCACTGAGCCACATCCCCAGCCCTATTTTGTGTTTTATGTAGAGACAGGGTCTCACTGAGTTGCTTAGCGCCTCGCCGTTGCTGAGGCTGGCTTTGAACTCGTGGTTCTCCTGTCTCAGCCTTCCTAAGTGCTGGGATGGCAGGCTTGCGCCACTGCGCCTGGCTTTGGAGCTGATTCTTGATCATCAGCAGTTTCCCCCATTATGCATGTTCTAAATGAAGTTGCTCCTGGTTTGAATATATAATTATTTACATTCTTTAACATTGTATTTTTGGTTTATAATTCAAAATAATAGCCCTACTTTGTTTTCATAATTTCTGGCATTTTGTTTTGATTTGCTGTTTAAATGTGTATGAGCACAAGTTCTGCTCTAATTACTAGTTTTGTTTGATAAATCTTATGCCAGAGTAAATATTTATGTAACACATGCATTAAAAATCTTTTTGAGTAACTTCACATATAAAAATAATTACAAGGGTTTAAGGATTTTTTTTTCCTCTTCATTTTTGCTTAAAAACATTTCTACAGGTACCTGGGATACCTTGACTATATAGATCATAGTTTTGACCTTATTAATTAATCAGTTCATCTGTTTTCCTACAATTCAGCAATCACGTAGAATGATTTTAGTGTGAAGTTTATTCAAATAAGCAATAATTTCAGTTGTCTTGGTTCCTATAAATACATCCTTTAACTTTGGGATCATGAGTCTGACCCTATGGAAGGTAGTAGCTCTGCTTTCAGTAAACCACTTCAAAGTAGTGTCTATTGCAGCAGGTCCCCCTCCCCCGTAATGATATGATACAAAGTATCTTAAATGGGTAAAAATGACTAGCCCTTTTTGAATTGAATATAAACCTTTGGAAACAACTTACACTACAAAAGTTCATACTTTAAAATATCTCAAAGCCATTGAAGTCATATCAAAATGCAGTTTGGTCAGAACAGGTGTTAATGGATAGACGTGCACGTATGGACTCTGGAGGGTGCAGCGAAGCTAATGGTGATGAGGAGCTGGTCCTGACTAATGTTTGGGGGCGCCTGGGCCTCTTCCCCAGGATGGAGTCGTGTTCACTTGGGATGGTGCACGCTGACACTCGTGTGCACTTGGGATGGTGGTGCCTCTTGCTATCCACCTTTTGGTCAGAATGGAATGACGAGCTTCGGAACTCCACAGCTGCACCTGCTTTGTGAAGGCAAGTTTGGGTTTGTAGGTGTCCTAGTGTATCTTCAGGAGTGTCTTGGTTCACTGTTGGCTTGTGCAGTCCTTGCAGACCGTCCTGAAGCCTGCCTGTGTTCCTGGTTAGGAAACAGGTGGACACTCTCCCTCCTGTCAGTTGGTGATTGTTTCTGCTGACAGTCCAGACGGACCTGGGGACTTCTTATGCCATGATGGGAACCACGGCTCCGAGGAGTAGCCTGTGGTGACAACAGATCTCAAGTTTCATTGACTTCACAGTTACTCTAATCAAACAGCTGTTGGCCTTAGATTCTCATTTGTGATATGTAAGTGTTTGATATAAAAACATCTGCAGTGCTGTCACTTTAAATCAGCAGTTAGGTTTCCCAGCATACTTTTTAAAAAAATTTTTTTTTTAGTTGTTGATGGATCTTTATTTTATTCATTTATTGTTTATATGTGGTGCTGAGGATAGAACCCAGTGCCTCACATATGCTAGTCAAGCGCCCTACCACTGAGCCCCAGCCCTCCCAGCATACTTTTTTAACATCAAGAATCTCCATTTTTCTGGTTTTGGGTTTTGGGTTTATTTGTTTTCTTCTGGTGCCCCTGGGAATGAAGCCAAGGCCTCATACATGCCAGACAGACCTCTGCTCCTGAGCTGTACCCTCAGCCTTTTTTGGGGGGGTACCGGGGATTGAACTCAGGGGCACTCGACTATCGAGCCACATCCCCAGCCCTATTTTGTGTTTTATGTAGAGACAGGGTCTCACTGAGTTGCTTCACACCTCGCCGTTGCTGAGGCTGGCTTTAAATCGCGATTCTCCTGTCTTGGCCTCCCAGAATGCTGGGTTTAGAGGCAGGTGCCACCGCGCCCAGCTCCCTCAGCCATTTTTATTTCACATGGAGAAAGGGTCTCATTAAGTTTCCCAGGCTGGCCCCAAACTTTGCCTCCCAAGTAGTTGGAGTTGGAGATGGGTGCACCACTAGGACTGGCCTGTTT
This sequence comes from Geosciurus inauris, assembly GCA_004024805.1. Taxonomy (NCBI): domain Eukaryota; kingdom Metazoa; phylum Chordata; class Mammalia; order Rodentia; family Sciuridae; genus Geosciurus; species Geosciurus inauris. Next base: position 34,674 of record PVHX01010066.1, on the reverse strand, counting down.
TTCTGTTCGTAATTGCTTTTGTTGCTTGAAGAGTACAAGTTTTAAAGGCAGTGTGACTAGCTAGCTTGGTAAATACTAGATGTTTGCTAATGTCTTAAACATGAGATTCAAAAACACCCCTAGAAATAAATCTCTAAGTTAGCTCCCCTTGATTCAGCCACACACATGATGCTTTAACTTCTGATGTCTTTGGTTTTCTAAAACCTGTAGTGAACAGCTGTTCATATTTGTTTTTTTAAAATGTAGAGCAGCTCATTCAGATGCTGTGAGCACCCTGTCACGTTGAGACCACAGTGTCTGGTTTGCTACCCGTGCGGTCCGTTGGTAACAGTTTCAGGCGCCTCTTGCCAGCCCCTCAGCCCTCCTCCGGCTCACGGCACTCTGCCTGTCTCCTCTGCGCCCTCCCCTTTGGTGTCACCCCTCCCGCCTCGCATCATCCTCACCACCCACCTGCTGGAATTCAGGCCACGGCAGAAGACCAAGTTCCACTGAAGGTCATTTGAGTGCTGATTGAACCAGGACCTTTCTAAGAAAAAGAAGTAGACCTTTGAATGAATCTGTTCTCATTACCAGTGGCTGGTGGAACCATGAGGAAGTGCTTTCCACTTGCCCCTTGGGAGCTGCATCCCTGTGATGAGCATTCCCACTCATGCACTCTGCATGGGAAGGCCACGCATGGTGTGCCAGACCTGGAGCAGGCAGCCACCTCTCAGGTTCTGGGCACCCCCTGAACACCTGATGTGATCCCGATCTCCCTCGGATTCATCGTACACAAGTCCTTAGCGATTTCTGCTTGTGTGAGGGCATCTGCTTCTCTGATCTTGGGCAACGGAAGCAGTGTGGGCAGGTCTTGGCAGTGCCCAGGAGCTGACCAGAGCGTGCACAGCCCAGCCGAGCAGCTCTGCAGTGAGTCACCTGTGGTTCTCGCACGCCCTCGCCCTCTTGCAGGTGTACCTGGCACTTAGGTGTCTGTCCCGAGCTGGGCAGCACTGAGCAAGGCCCTGCAGTGGCCATCCATGGTGTGCTGCCACCTCTCGGGGCTCATGGAACTGGGTAAGATTCCCCACATTATTAAGTCTTGGTCATAAAACTTGTAGTTTCATTGATGGCTGAGTTGCCTGAGGCCCCGCCCAGGTCAAGAACCAGGATTCTCTGGGCATGGGAAGTGGGGAGGTCGAGCCAAACCCAGGGAGTTTTCTGTGCTGCATCTTGAGTGTCTCACCGTAAGTTGTCTCAGCAAAGGCCTGCTCTGGCAGTTGGAAGGTGAGGCTTGTGGCAGGTATATCTCAGGAATATTCAGCCTTTTTTTTTTTTTTTGAACCGCAAGTCAGGAAGATGGGGAGTGAAAGTGCTTCCTTCCCAAAGCGCAAGTATAGAACACAGCTTGGTCACTGAGGACAATGTGGGCTCCCCTGAGACGTCTGCACGGGCCACCTTCTGCGGTGCAGGGTGCCGTGTTTAAAATGGCCCCTTTAGCAGCTTAGAGGAGCTGCCACAGGTGCCTGGTGTCAGACACAGAGGTCAAGCCCAAGGTTAAGGTCTGGAGAGGCCAGTTTGATTCCGTGGCTGGTAGCGGGCCATTTTAGAATTACAGCCGAGGGGCCCGCACCCAGCTGTTGAGCACCTAGTTGTAGGTACTAGGGATACAGAAAGGAAGAGGACATGGGTACAGTCGTGGTACCCAAGACTGGGGAAGGAATGCCCTGCGAGGGTGCGTCCTGCTCGCCACCTGCTCCCTGCTTGCCTCAGTGTGCGTGCCTCTCACTTCTCCCTTCTGAGTGAGCCGTGGCTGCTGCTCCAGGATAGGTCTTGTCCTGCCAGTCTGCAGTGGGATCCCAAGCCCTCCCTGGGACCAGGCTCCTCCACCCCCCGGCAACATAGCTGCCCTCGGTCTCGCTGCCATGGTGCAGCCCTCCTGCCTGAGGCCGTTGTGACTCTCCAGGTTTTATTGCACTCTTCCTCAGTTTTCTTCCTTCCTCTCTGTTTCTGGCTAGTAAGTGGGCTTTGTTCCCAGACCTGGGTACTGTCCTGGGCTCTGGGCTTAGCAGGTGGAAGGACAGACACCCTTATTGGGGAAGGGGGTGGGTCTTCACATTTTTATCTGTAAGGTTTTTTTTTAAAACCTGTTTTTCAGAAGTATGAAATTGCACAAATGATCTCTAGTTGTCATTTTATACAAGAACCCGGCTCTGAGTGCGCAGGTACTAAACCCTGCTGCACGTGTCCTGGGGTGGCTGTTTAGGGAACATGCTGGGGCGAGGGAACGAGCTAGGGGCACAGCTGCCTGGAGCGCTGAGGGGGGCGGCGCGTCCCTGCACAGGGCATCAGTGCTGGCACCTGCCCCGAGTTGTAGCCCTTTTTTTTGTTTGGCTGCCCGGCTTGCCATGGATTTTAGGGAAGGGAGTACTGTTTGTAGTAAGGCAGGTGAGGGCGTGGAGGGCTAAGGGAAGCTTTGGGAGTAAAGGATATTTTGGTGCCTTCAGTTCCTGGTCACCTGTGTTTGAAGAATGCTTTTGTCCTGTGCAAACCCCTCTGTGTAGTCAGGAATCATCTTTCCCATTCCGTACGTCGGCATCTTCGCGGGGGTGATGGTGATCTGCATTCAGCACAGCTGACAATGATGGAGGTTTCTAAGATAGAACTGATTAAAGCCACAGTTCAGTTCTCTATTTACAGAGTTGTTTGTTGTGTGTATTCTCTGACTCAGATGTAATTCTAGATATTTATTCAGGAACCAGAGATGCAAACTAAGAGGTGTTGATAAGGATGTTAACTCTGGTACTAGTGATAGGAAAGAAGAGTAAAGCCACCCAGACCTCAGGGAACTTTGGTTAGGTAGATCTCAGTGTACGTGAATGCAGTGACTTAAAGATCCTCTTGGAATTGTTAAGGTGGGATTCATGCCATGGCCAATGGAAAAAGCAAGATATAACCTATTTTTTTTTTTTTTAATTTTTTTTTAGTTGTAGATGGACACAGATATCTTTATTTATTTTTATGTGGTGCTGAGGATCGAACTCAGGGCCTCACGCATGCGAGGCAAGCGCTCTACCGCTGAGCTACAATCCCAGCCCAAGATATAACCTATTTTTAAGATCCTTTTGGTTAAAAAAAAATTCTTCAGAGATATGCATGTCGTCAGGGTTTGGGAAGGAGGTTTGTACACAGTGTTGACGCGTGGACATGACTGGATGTGTGCCTTTTCCACCGCTGGGCACAGAGAATGTGCATGTGTAGCTTTCACTCCAGATTTCTTGGGACTCAAGATTTTTTAGTGTGTTTTCGGTTTTTTGTATCATGGTCACAGATTAAAAGCCACTTGGGGCTGGGGTCGTGGCTTAGCAGCAGAGCACTTGCCACACACATGTGAGGCACTGGGTTCAATCCTCAGCACCACATAAAAACAATAAACAAACAAAACAAAGATATTGTGTCCATCTATAACTAAAAAATATTTAAAAAAAAAAAAAAACAAAACCTTGCACAGCAGGCTTAGGCCGGTCTTGAGTCTTGGCCTTCCTCTTTATTTTTTATAGTTAAATTAGTGGATTTTTTAAGAATCTCAAGATTGCTCTAATGACTTTACATCGTTTAAGAATTGTCTGTTTCTTTTGAAAAATATTTGCTGAATTTGGAAAAAATGTTTCAGATTGTTTCTAGGTTGTATAATCTGTTTAAGAGTCTTAAGTTAGGAATTTTGCTATCAAGTATATCTAGAAAATGTATCTGCAGTTCCATGATGTTAGTTGAAACTGTGCTTTAAGAATATTTTTTATTGTGGGAAATTAAGCTTCTAGTAGTATACAACATTCATCAGTGGTCTTTACTTTTTTTTTTTTTAAATATTTATTTTTTAGTTGTAGGTGGACACAATATCTTTATTTTATTTTTATGTGGTGCTGAGGATCGAACCCAGTGCCTCCCGCGTGCTAGGCGAGCACGCTACCACTGTGCCATAACCCCAGCCCCAGTGGTCTTTACTTTTTTAATTACTTGACAGTTTGAAAGCATTCATTGCTGATAAAAAGTATTGAAAAGCATATCTAGTTTTCTAGTGTTTGAAGGAGTCTGAAGTCTGTTTTCTGTGCAGCTCCACGCCTGGACTGTGCCGCGCCACTGATGAACGGCGAGACCGAAGACGACGCGGACAGGATGCACGTTGATCGAGAGCTTTCTCCTGTAACAGGTGGGAGTGGACAGTTTCCTGTTGTCTGCAACAACAGCCCAATGGTTGAAGACACCACACAGCAAGAGAGTGGTTCTGTTGGACCCAAAGAAATAGAAATATATACTGTTTCAGCAATGCAAACCCCTTGTCGTTGCAAGAATCAGTATGCATATTATTTCTAACATAATTTTTTCTCAAACATTTTTGCACTGTGCTGTCTAGTGTCGTTAAAAAATGTTGTGATTTGCATATCTTGGGCAAGTTTGTAGATACGAGGACAAGTGTTTTGGTGCATTCTCTGGATATGAGAAATACAAGTGCAATCTTCTTGTTTTGATTTGAAGTTTTGCTTGATGTGCCTTGCTTATTTTTAATGAGGTTGCATTTTTAATTTTCTGACAGCCTTTGGATGAACATACCAGTCATGCTCTTGCCAGTCTTCCCAAGGCGATGTATAGCCAGGAGAGCTCACTGTGCACCTGGGGAACTGGTAATGCTGTGGTGCTGGCTCATGCCGTGGGGGATCTTTGGCCCCACAGTCTTGATTGCTTTGGTGTCTGGCATTCCCTCTAAGTCTGTTGAAATGCTGAACATCATTTCACAAAACAACTTACATGTTAAGATGTTTAACATTAAAACAGTTAATAGTCATATTTTTAATTTTAAAAGACAAAAGGCTCAATTTCTTCTAGCCTTTGGAATTTCTGAAAAGATTTATCTATTTAGCTAACACTTTTTTCTGCCACTCTCTTATTTAGGTGACCACAAAAACATTTTAGCCTTTCTCAACATGTTAATCAATTTAGAAATGCTTTTTAAAAGTTCAGTGCACTTTTATGCTGAATTCTTCACTGGGAAGAAAAAAAAATTACGTATTTTATTTCCCAAATCCATGTGAAAATATCATTTCTGTCCACCAAAATGAACGGAAATACATACATATTTCTAGAAGCCACAAAATTGTTATGAGTAGTGTCACCTTTTTTGCCAAATAATTAAATGAAACGGGTAGCTTTGCCATAGGCAGTTCTGATCAGATAGTACATTTTCTGTAGTCAGGGGCTGTTTGGCCTTGGCTAAAGATAAATGAGACTTAAAGCCTGCTGTTAAGAAGAGTGACATTGCTGTGTGCTTTTGACCGGGCAGGATAATTACCCTGCCTTCTCTGCACATCTTCCCCGTGCTTCCGGGTGAAGCTTGATGGCTAGCTTCACGTCTGGCCCTGTGCACTCCCACATCTGATGCCAGGGAGCCTTCCGCGTGCTTTCCGCTGTGGCCTTATGACACTGTCTGACCGAAGAAACAGACTTGTAAATCAGAGATTACTTGCATTTTTCTTAGATGAAACAGCTTTCCTTGTCCACCGGAGGTTTACAGGAACCTCTGTCCGTTAGGACGTCACAGGAATCAGGCTGCTTTCCCCTAAGTACTTCCAAGTATCTTTCTTTGTTCTTACAGAATTATATTCAGGGACATTGCATGTTTGAAAATCTGCTCAAATGTTGTCTTTACGTTTTGAGTGCCCCTCGTCTGAGACCTCAGGCGAGGTCCAGAGCCCTCCCTTCTCTAAAGGACTGTGGCTTCCTCTGGGACTGCTGGACTTGGGGCAGGATGTATCACAGCCTTCGTCCCCAGGCTGTTCCCAGCTGCCCACTCCTCGAGCTTTGGGTATTGGTGGGACAGGAAGCACAGAAGGCTGTTGAGGTGCAGCTGGAGCTGAGCAGCGGAGCGTGAGGGGCCCGCCTGTCTGCGCTCTAGGCTGCCGCTCTGAAGCTGTTTATTAGAGCCCCAGGACGAGATGAGGTCTGCGCACTTAAGAAAGATTCAGCTTGCTTTATTTCAGTAAAAAACTGTATACACGGTGCACTGGGAACTGTCCAGTGCTGCCATCGTGTCTATGAGTTTCAGCATGTAAAGTGATCTATACTTTCATTTTTTGAAAAAAATTAATATAAAATTTCCCCTGGCAATAACCTCATTTCTTTTTATTTATGTTTAGTCCTTTAGACACTGCTCTCTAATCTTCAGTTTTAACTAAATAGGAAAGCTAGCACTTAGTTTGGAAAAAAATCCATTATCCCTGAAGAGCTTACAGCAGTTATTAAGCTAATTGTTGATTAAATTGCCAAAAAGTTGATGATTGTGGAATGTTTAGAAGATGTTTTGTTCATTGAACCAGGCACGATCCTGTCTTGGCCAGAAGATAGGACACACAGACCCATCAGGTCTGGTAGTGAAATAGAAAGGAAGCCTTTCATAGGAAGAGCAGCACGGTGCACGGCACGATAGGGTATTTGAAGTGTTTAAAATGTGTCTATTCTGAACGTTACCAGGACTGAGCTTTTCTGTATCTATTGCTCCTCCTCTGATAGCCCAGGACATCGAGGTGAAATTTATTTTACCAAGCAAGAGATAATTTTAGATCATTCTCTGTACTACTCTGTGAATTCCTGAAAACCTGGATATTCTCAAATTCCAATATACAGAAAAATAACTTGTAATTAATTGTCTACCCAACATGCCCAGATGTTTTGTGATGCACTTGACATCCAGGGTGTGGATCCCTCCTGATGGGTATTAAGACATGCAGGTTAAACAATCAGCATTTTTTTTCCAGCATTAGTGGGTTTTGAAAATGACCTAACACCGTGAAACCCTGGCTCCCGTGGTCATTTTATTTGCTGGACTCTGAAGAGACCCCTCAGTCTGTGCTGTCAGCCCACTGCCACATCTGCGCCGTGGCTGTGCTCTGTTCTGCCGGTGCTCATACGCAGCATCTCACAGAGGTCCTTGTGGATTTGAGCAGCACAAAGAAAAGCCAGCCCCTCCTCTGTCCCTGTGTCTGCTCCCCACTCGGGAGGAGCACGGCCTTGTCCACATCGGAGCATTCCTAATTCACCTGCTTCCTCCCCGCCCCTAAGAAATAGAGGAGTTTTAACTTTGTGGAAAACTTTATATTCTGTTCTGATGGACCTTTTCAGGGGCTATTTTTAAAACTACTCTTCAAAAGTAGTCCTAAAATAAGATTTTTGACAGCTTTTTTGTACTGTTGGTATTTTTCGTGCAGTGTGTGTGTCAGCTCTTCAGATTTGACTGCCCAGCTACTGAAATCATACATCTTCCCTATCTTGCCAGGCAGATACTACTATTACCTTTTATTTGTAAATATACCTGTTCATTTTTTTCATCTTAATTTTGGAAAAGGAGCTGGTTTGTCTAAAAGAAGCAACAGGAAAACTAAATCGTTTACAATCGTGGCGGCAGTGAAGCATTTTATGCTGTCTCCCCCTGTTCTGAACTTTGGTGACGGGTGTATTTCTTAATGCAGATACGAATAACAGTAGCTCCATATCGAATGCATTGACAAATGGATGTGTCGTCAGTGGACATTTGGACTTCCCCTGCATGGCCCAGCTCAATGGGACGGAAGGCAGGAATGACCCGTGCTTGACAGGACCTAATGGAATTAGCAGTGGATTAGTGGGTTCTGTCTGTGGTAACGGGACTGACGAGCCAGAAAAGACCATGAGTGTTAACCCTGAGATGTGCGGTTCTCTGCACCTGAATGGAAGCCCCAGTAGCTGCGTGGCCAGCAGGCCCTCCTGGGTGGAGGACATGGGGGAGAACTTGCAGTATGGACACTACCACGGGTTCGGGGACACTGCCGAGAGCATCCCTGAGCTGAGCAGCGTGGTCGAGCACTCCAGCTGCGTGCGGGTAGAGCAGCGGTACGACAGCGCCGTCCTGGGTGCCCTATACCTGCACCACGGCTCGTGAGGACAAGAGGCTGGCCACCTGCCAACAGCCGGCCTGCAGCACCAGCTCGAAGGAGGGTCTCCCCGTCCTACTTTTGTACTTGAACTCTGAGAAAGTAGACTCCCTCTGGAGCAGCTCCCAGTGAGTGCGTGGTGGGGAGCAGGCTTCCTGAGCAGAGGTGTCTGGTGGGGTGTCCGGTTTTTTTCTGATGTCTGTGTCTACATGATTTTTTTTAATACTGTCACCAGAAATTGCCATTTTTCTTTTTGTAAGTCATATCTGATCAAGATAAGAGGGCAGTGAGCAAGGTGCCTGGCAGGTTACCTCTTGCACTTGGGCGCCATTTGGAGGACCTCCTTGCTCTCCCTGTAGAGTCCTGACCACGTAGCCTCACAGAGATTCCCATCGTGATAGTATGAAGAACAGACCGCTTGTCTCTTTCAGTGTCTTCTCACTGAAACTGCAGCTGCCACGTCGTGGGGCACAGTGGCTTCGTGATGCAGCCCACGCCCTGGGTTCCATTAAGAATAGGCCTGGCCTGGGGTGGATCTTGACTGACCGTTTTTACCCCACATTTCCTACTTGTTCTCTAGAATTTTTACCACAGATAATGGCTTCCTTTATATGTAGCAGAAATTACTATTTGTAGAACTGTCAGATCAAAATATTTTAACTATTTTTACTTTCTCTTTTTGTTTTTTGAAGTTTTCTGCTTTAAATATATATACACACACACATACATACATACATACCACTATATATATGGTTAACTGAGAGAATTTTGAATCTCTTAATAAAACTGCATTAAGTTTATGGTTTTATAGAAATTAGCTTTTGTTTAGGCAAAATTAGTGGTTACATTGTGCAAATATTGTAATGAATTTTTACTTTTCGGATTTTTGTAATAACAATTGGTGCAGATGGAGAAAATGTCAAATGAGCACACCGGTGTTGTAAGAGTGTACTAACATTTGTTTTAAAACTGTTCTCTACAAATTGAGTAAAACACTTTTACAGTCGCTTTGTTCCTACGTGTACTTTCTTGCCGGGCAGGTGGAGTCAGTGGGAGGAACGGGAGGGAAGGAGGAGTTTGGTATTGCGTTTTATTTTGCTGATAAGATTTTACTTTATTCTCGTGATCTCTATCGTGTTTTTAAAATGCTTTTGCTTTGTTAAGATTCTCTGGTTTTGTGGCACGTGGTCTCACTGAATGTGTTGTAGGAGGAGTATAAACTGCGTGCCAGCTTGTTTTCATAAAAGATCGGTAACATAATTTTCCAGACTTGTTTGGTTTCAGCAAATATTAAAGGGAATGTAGGCTCTTTAAGAATTTAAATTGTGGGGCTGGGATTGTGGCTCAGTGGTAGAGTGCTTGGCTCGCATGCGTGAGGCACTGGGTTCGATCCTCAGCACCACATAGAAATAAATAAAGATATTGTGTGTCCATCTACAGCTAAAAAAAAAAAAAAAAAAGAATGTAAATTGTAAGCCGGGCGCAGTGGCGCAAGCCTGTCATCCCAGCACTTTGGGAGGCTGAGGCAGGAGGATTGCGAGTTCAAAGCCAGCCTCAGCAAAGGCAAGGCACTAAGGAACTCAGTGAGACCCTGTCTCTACCTAAAACACAAAATAGGGCTGGGGATGGGGCTCAGTGGTCGAGGTCCCTGAGTTCAATGCCCAGTACTTAAAAAAAAAAATGAATTGTAGTCAACAGTGTGTGTGATCTGACAGTTGCAGACCCTCTGGTGAGCACCAACGAGAGGAGCAGGACGCTGGGGAGCTGCACACAGCAGGCCGCAGCTGTCAAGCCAGACGGGGCCTCAGAGACTCGGATAGACAGACCCCGGAAGCCACCCGATTGCTCTGAATCTTTAAAGGATATCAAACGCAGTGCCATCCCCTGCTTGGACTGTTGTTTAAAATATTTCAGAGACTTCATGATGAGAAGTAATCCTGTGAGCCTCTTAAAGGATGCCAAGCATCTGAATATTTAATGAGCTTCTGAGCTGTTGACGGAATGTGACTGGGAGCAGGAACCCTGCCTAGCACCTGCGGGGAGCAGCACCCCACTCCAGCAGGGTTGGTGCAGTCTGGTGCAGAGCCACCCTCGCGGGGACACCAGCTCTCATTGAGCGATTCCTGGGGGTTGTGGTGGTGCCTGGGACTTGCTGCACAGTGATGGAAGGGCGAAGGCAGGGACATCAGGAGGGGTACGCGCTGGAGCTGGGTGGTGAGCACGGAGTCCTCACTTTGTATGTATGTGGAGACATTTCTGTTCTCGTTAGCACTGTCAGGAGAAAAAGAATGCTTTAGGAAATTGTGGGTGTCATTTTGACATTGGCCAGGAATAGGCTGGAATCTCACTAAACCTAACTCACCGCAAGTAAGTGTACACTGGACGGCCTGAGTGGTCCGCTGGTGCACAGCCTTTTTGTCATGAAGACTCTTCTGTGCTTGTGTGTTTATCATGAACAAATGTTTACAGGCGGACGGAGACCGTGAGACGTGGGCTGTGTTGTAGGGCATCCAGGCCTCTGCGCTGAGCACTGTGGACCACTGCCAGGAGAGGAGTCCTGGGTACCTGTTTGATGGAAGTGTGTAGAGGAAATCTGCCTTCACACACACACCACTGGAAAAGGCAGCAATACCAGCATTTGCAGCTGGCTTTTGTGGGTGTTGGGTGATTTCTTAAAGCTTCATTGCAATGTTGAATCAAAATCCACATCAGTGAACTAATGCTGTTCACTTAATTAAAGTCTGTTTGCCCTGTGCTCAGAGTGGTCTTCCAGCCTGTGCTGGGGTTTTTTTGTTTTTTGGTTTTTGGGGGTTTTTTTGGTGGTGGTAGGGTAGGGGTGTGCCCGAAATTGAACTCAGGGGCACTCGACCACTGAGCCATGTCTCCAGCCCTATTTTGTGTTTTATGTAGAGACAGGGTCTCACTGAGTTGCTTAGCACCTCGCCATTGCTGAGGCTGGCTTTGAACTCGCGATTCTCCTGTCTCAGCCTCCCTAAGAGCTGGGATTACAGGCGTGGCCACTGCGCCCGGCCCATGCGTGGTTTTAAAACATTCTGCATTGGTAATTTGGAAAGTATTATTTTAACTGAGTTTGCGAATCTTTCAAGTATTGAGACGCTTTGTTGTTAGCGTATCACGTAAGTGTCACTAAGGATCTCATAAAAGTCACAGTTGGGGAGCTGGCTGACTGGCGGGTACACGTTTTGTAACTTTGACGCTTCTGCTGGAAATGACAATTCTCTTGCCAGGAGGGGCTGCCGTCTTTGTGAGGCAGGCTGTCTTGGTTGACTTTTTAAATCACGTCTGCCGAGTACCAAGGTCTCACTCGCCATCACCTCCCATTCACATTTTCAAATAAAAGCCTCGTCTTCTGAAAGTGCCAGGTCTGGTTGTGACGCAGCTGTGCTCCTCGAGAAGGCCCTGGTCCTGTGGCCAGGACACTCAGGGGCCCACCCGACCTTCAGCACAAGTACTAAGGTAAAGTTAGGGTTCCATGCCGCACGGGCAACGTTCCTAAGTAATCAGCTGTGGTCAGTGCCCAGCAGTGAGAAGTGAGCAGGAAGGATACTGTCACTGAGCTGCCAACTTCTGAGCTCGCCCTCCTTGGCTGTTTCTCCAGAACCATCAGTGTAGAAGGCAGATCACACCCTGGCAGTGATGGTCTTGGCCCTGCAGACCCTGGACTGGTCCTGGAGGTCCGTGTGAATTGCTGGGGTGTCCCAGCAGCCAGGCGACATTCTGGAGATGTGGGAGAGCATTCATTGATAATGATTTCCCAGGCATGGCCAGGGACCACGGGGACAGGACCAATAAGAGAAAAGCTCTGAACAGTCGTCTTGAGGAGAGCCAGGAGCAGGTGAGAGGGGACATGTCCTCCATGTGGAGATGGGAAAGTACCTTTGGAAAGATACGAGAGGGAAGGTCATTGGCCTGATGAGAGTCTGCTTTCACCGAAACAACCCAAGTAACTGGAGGGAGTGGCCGTGGGGTGAGCCCGAGGGGGCAGCTGGCTGTGGCCAGGGTGAGGGGGAAGAAGAGCCCCTTGCCTGCTCCCAGCCAGTGGGGGCATGGGTTAGAGGACGGGCTCAGCCCCAGGGGGTCAGTGGGCTGAGGATGGCTGGGCTTCCAGGTGGCCCTGTGGAAGTCTCGGGCATGTCCTGTCACCTGTCTGGCTAGCTCTAGCCCAGGCACCCAGCCCTGGAGTGGACAAGGTTGGCCAGGGCAAAGGCGAGTGGAGCCAACTGGAAGGGACGGGCTTGCTCACTGTGTCCCTCGTGCTGCGCTGTCGCCAGTCTGCCAGGAAGCAGCGCAGCAAGTCTGTCTCGGTTACACTTGGGGTTGGAGTGGCTTCTTTGCTCCAGCAACGCGGGAAGGATGTGCAAGCCCCTAGTTTTGCTTAAATGTTTTGGAGGTGGACAAGAAAGACTGGGTCCCCCTCAAGGTCACCCTGCACCCTCATTGGGTGGTTCTGGCTAGGAGCCCAGTGTCTGGATGGTGATAGGAGGTGAGGGCAGCACTGGGTGCGGCAGCCACTAAGGGGCAGGTGTGTGGAGGCTGGAAGCCTGGAGGAGCAGCAGCCCTGCCCCTGTCACACGAAGCCACAGCAGTTGGAAGAGGGAAGTTTGCTGTAGTTACCAAACTGCTGGTGCACCAGCCCTGGAATGGAGTCCCTAGGCCAGTGGAGGGTCAGGGAGCAGGGACACGCCTCTGGGATGAAGGCAGGCGAGGCCAGTGGGAGCCCAGCGGGGCTCAGGATAGCACTGGGGTGTGACCTGGCGTGCATGGTTCCTGAGCCCAGAGGGACAGGGACAGGGCCGCAGCGTCCCTGCGGTCAGCACACACCCATCAACACCCAGGAGCAGTGAGACTTACCAAACAGCACATCCCACCTGCAGCCTTCCTTGGAGACAGGACGCACAGTCCGCTGCCACAGCAGGGGCCTGGCCACAGACAGCTTCCATGCCGGCCTGTGCCTGGAAGGGGCGTGACTAAAGGAGGTTGGAGAGGAGTGGACGAGGCAGCAGAGGAAGTTGGTGGTCGGGGAGGTGCAGGGGGTCCTCGGCAGGTGCAGGTTTCATCCGCGAATTCTACTCGCTAACGATTGGAAGCCCACACATCACCGTGTTGGGTGCGCTGCAGGTCGCGCTGCGTGCTGGGCACCATGCACTCCCAGCTGCGGGGACTGGGCTCCAGCTGGGTGTTTGGCCCCTGCTCTAATGAGTCCTGTTTGTGGCGTGTTTGGTGCCACATTTCTCACACTTGTGCTTGCTGGTGACATCACGAGTCGGCGCTAAGTGCTGGCGGTGTCCAGGCACCACAAGGCCGCGAGGGTCCCGCAGAGGAAGTCCACCTGGGTGAGCTCAGTTGGCCTGCTTGGCGTTAACAACCAGCATCTGTTAGGGCATCATTAGGCCGAAACGCGGGAACACGAGTCTGTCTCCATCACTTATGAGAATGTGCCCAGAGACCCCAGGGGCACTCCAGGGTTCCCGGGTTAGCGGTCAGAGCAGCCTCGTGGAGTATGACCAGCACAGACGCAGGAGCAGCAGCCTCACCAGGTCATGCGGCTGTAGGGCCAGGGTCGCTGGGCTCATCCCAGCAGTCCTAGTTTACACTGGGCACACATGAGAACAGCTGCGAGGCACAGTGGTCCTGGCTGGACCACCCATGCTGTGGCTGTCCAGGGTGTGCACGTGGGGCTTCTCGACAGGACGGGAGGACACCTCAAGACCAGAGCTCACCATTCTGCACACAGGAGGCCCTGCACAGCAGCACTGCATCAGTTACGGCATGTCGTGAATCGCCCAAAACTCCAGGCTTCGCACAGCAGGTCTTCTCCAGAAGCACGGGTGCCGCTCGGCTGGGTGCAGGCTCACGGTTGCTCCAGAGGCTGTGAGGAGGTGGTGGCCAGGCTGCAGGCTCTCCTGCACACTGCTGGGCACTGCTTCCAGGCCCTGCTACCTGGTGGCAGGGTCGGCCCCTCGAGGGCTGGCAGGCTTCGGCTTCCGCCCTTCGCTCTTAGGAAGAGCTGCTGCTGAGACCCCTTGCACCTAAGAGCCCAGAACGAGCAAGTTGGAACAGCCCTGCTTGGTTTCTTGAGGCCCCTCTGAAGCCTCCGGCCTCCTTGGGGCTGCACCAGGCACCTTCCAGATCGACCTCGTGCTGGTGCCTCTCCTTCCATGGCTGCTGCATACTCTGGCCCTGAATGTAGTCAGCAGTCTTGGGAACAGCTGCAGACATCGCGGCTCCCGTGTGCTGCTGAGGTGCAGCTCCCTTGCAGCTCCCTCGCAGCTTCCATGTGCTGCTGAGGTGCAGCTCCCTTGCAGCTCCCTCACAGCTCCTGTGTGCTGCTAAGGTGCAGCTCCCTTGTAGCTCCCTCGCAGCTTCCATGTGCTGCTGAGGTGCAGCTCCCTTGCAGCTCCCTTGCAGCTCCCGTGTGCTGCTGAGGTGCCGCTCCCTTGCAGCTCCCCTGCAGCTCCCGTGTACTGCTGAGGTGCCGCTCCCTTGCAGCTCCCCTGCAGCTCCCGTGTACTGCTGAGGTGCAGCTCCCTTGCAGCTCCCGTGTACTGCTGAGGTGCAGCTCCCCTGCAGCTCCCGTGTACTGCTGAGGTGCAGCTCCCTTGCAGCTCCCGTGTGCTGCTGAGGTGCCGCTCCCTTGCCAGCTTTTCATTGCCCTCCCGTGCTGAGGATTTTTCTGACAGTACAATAATTCAAGATAATTGAAGCTAATTTTGCAAGTAAAACAACATGAACCTGTGCCTCAGATAGCACATGAATTCCCCAGTACATAACAGTGACGCTATTTCATCCCAGAGGTTTTGAAATCACCAGAGTGGGGGCATGGGAAAGGCAACCTGCAGAACCAGGGTGGCCCTGCGGCCCTGCGGCCCTGCGGCCCTGTCCCTGAGGAAAGGCGCAGCCTCAGAATCGTAGCTACCAGAGCCTCCACAGGCCACGTGAGGAGGAGAAGCATCCCCAGTTACGCCAGGCGTGGGCCCCTGGCATTCCCTGCCAGCTGCGGGCACCAGAAGGGGCCCGTCTTACAGATCTTGGTCACAAGGACCTGGGGTGGGGGTGGGGGGCTGCACGCTGCCTCAGTTTCCCATAAGGGCCCAGCCCTGCAACCAGATCAAGGGAACCCATCTCTCACGCCCGCCTGAGGGAGGACGCACCAGGCGGATGACTGGGCAGCAGGCCAGCCCTGGGGTCCCCGGGCGCTCTCCAGTCTCCACAACCTGCCCTTCATGTGGCTTCTGCTGGGAATGCAGCGGGCTCAGGTCCACCTGATGGGCCTGTCATGTGTCACAGGGCTGGGGTCTGCGGGAAACAGGCACCCGAGCCCCTCTTCAGACACGTCACTCAGAGTAGCAGCGTGAGTTTATTGGAAAGGCTGGGCTTGAGGGAGGGGTCCTCTCAGAAGGGGGGCAGCACAGTGCTCCTGCACCCCAGTTATGGGCCTCCCAGGGAAGTTTCCAGAGAGCCCCGTCCAAGCCCTGGCCCATGCCGACTGGCTCTAATTGGAACCTATTCTTGCAGATTTCATGGTTAGGGGAATATCCTCATCTCCCTGAATTCCAGGACCTGTGCAAGGGTCGCGACCTCTCCTCCTCTTCAGGGTAATGTGCTCTTTCATTCAGGGCCCTGTTTCTCCTGCAGATACAGGTAGGTTGCTGAGCAATGTAGCGTATCCTGTGGACTTAAGCCAGGCAGGGCTGCTTTTTTGTTTTTGGTACCAGCGATTGAACCCAGGGTGCTTAACCATTGAGCTGCATCCCCAGTCCTTTTTTATATTTTATTTTGAAACAAGGTCTCACTGAGTTGCTTAGGGCCTCACTAAGTGGCTGAGGCTGGCCTTGAACTCTCAGTCCTCCTGCCTCAGCCTCCCAAGTTGCTGGGATTATAGGGCCGTACCCAGCCAGGTAAATTGCTTTTTAAAAGAAAGCCTGCGCAGGTCAGTACAGTGGGCCCATGTTCCCACTGTGTCTGTCCCTACCCCAGATGCCCACTAATTCCATCAGGGCCCACTGGGCAGGGTGGTGCTGCTGTCCTGCCCACAAGGCCTCAGCTCTGAGGCAGCACAGAGAACCACCCAAGAAGAGCTGGCCAGAGGCACCCCGGTGTCCAGGGCCCTCTGAGACCAAGAAGTGCAGGAATAGGTGTGGAGCCACAGCCCGTGGTGGTGGCAGCAGGGGGACTGCATGTGTCCTGGTCCAGGAAAACTGGAAGAGTCCACCTGTGTGCCAGTAGCCAGCTGTGAGCAGCCCAGGCGCCCTGGACGGATGGAGGGATGGAGGAAATGCGGGTTCTCCACTCGGGGAGTTCTACTCGGCCGTAAAGGAGAACAAAATCATGTCGTTTGCAGGAAGATGGATGGGACTGGAGAACAGGATGTTAAATAAGCCAGACTCTAAGCCAAGGGTCTAACGTTTTCTCTCACACGTGGAAGATAGAAAAAAAGGATTTTCATGAAAAAAGAAGGGAGACACAAAAAGAAGTACAGAAGACGGGGCTTGGGAGAGGGAGGAGGGAAAGGAAGCGAGAGGAGCGAAGAAGCCCAGCTTGGTGTGTGGCGCGCACGTGTGAAGATACCACGGTGGATCCCCGATTTTGTATCATAATGCTCCCACAAAAATTATTTAAAATATGAAGAAAGAAGATTTGCTTGTGTACACCTGACCTCGGTTTTCACTCAGATTCTGTGGTTTTGTGGCTCGTGGGCTGGGACGTCCCTGGGCTGAGGACGGGCACCACCAGCTTGCCACGCTCTGGGCTGGGCCCAGTTCACAGAAGAAAGCGAGGCCCAGCAGACCAAGAGCAGTGGCCTCCTGGCCAGGGAAAGGACAAAGTGGAGGCCACGGCCAGACGGCCCTGGTGACTCTCGGGTTGTTGGCCAATGGACCAGCACAGACGCAAGGTGTCCCCTGCGAGCTCCGTGTGACCTCTGCAGCTTTTCTGAACATGTAAAGCAGTTTTTATGATACTCAAAAGCCATGGACAATTACAGCACGCATCCCTCCTGGGTGTGGAGCTGGCCCCAGGGTAGAGAGCTGGGGTGGGATCCATCCTGTGACAGCCCAGTGGGGCAGTCAGGCACATATGAGCAGGGCAGGGCTGTTACCTGCGACCCTGCACCAGCCAAAGCGCCCTGGAGAGAGGACAGAGCTCTGAATGGCCCGCGCAGGACATTCATGGTCACTTGCCTTCCTCTCCTCTGTCCTGGGGATTGAGCCCAGAGGGCGTCACTCCCGAGCTCCGAGCACTCTTGGACAGCTGCCCGTCCTGGGTGGCAGCAAGACTGGACGATGCTTGACCCTGAGGCCAAAGCAGGCCAAGGACAGCCAGAAGAAGTGAGTGTAGTGTGGTCCTGGGACCTTCCAGAACTGCTGAGGAGATGAGCTGGTGTCAGGTGGGAAGGCCGCACAGTGGCCGCTGTGGGGCCCGGGCCTGCCCCACCTTCCCCCAGTTTGGCTGCATGCCATGTGCCCCACAGTGGCTTCCCAGGTCTCACAGGCCCTCTCTGCACCTCATCTCTGCCCCTGCCTGAGCTCCTCTTGGTGTCTGACCCACTCCCAACAGTTTCCCCAGTGGTCTGACCAGAAGAGACCATGGTGGCTTTAAAACAGGTGCACATGCCGGGCACGGTGGCCACGCCTGTAATCCCAGCACTTAGGGAGGCTGAGACAGGAGAATCGCGAGTTCAAAGCCAACCTCAGCAACGGCGAGGTGCTAAGCAACTCAGTGAGACCCTGTCTCTACAGAAAACACAAAATAGGGCTGGGGGTGTGGCTCAGTGGTCAAGTGCCCCTGGGTTCGAGTGCCCCTGGGTTCAATCCCAGGTACCAAATAAAAACAGGAGCACAGTTCAAACAGTGGCCCTCCCAGGAGTGTGGGCTGGACGCAGTGACTCCTGCCTACGGACAGGACGCAACAGAAGATGCCACGACTCCTAGGGGCATCATTTTAAAAAAGAGATATTAAGTCCCACCTGCCTGGAAGAGATTGTGTGGAATTTGTGTTATTCATTTAAACTTTTGTAGAATTATCCAGAGAAACTGTCCTGACCTGGAGACTTCCATGACATTGGCAGTAGGGGAGGTTAAAGTAGAGGTTTGATTTCCTTAGTATTTACAGGGCTATGAAAATTTTAAGTTCTAAATGGTGAGAGTTGTGGTCTGGTTTGAAGAAGCTGGTCCACTTCGGAGTCTGTGGAAGTTCACAGAAGCGTCTCCTCCATTCCCTTCAGATGCCCACAGGGTTGGTGGCAGTGACTGTTTTATTTTCTGTCTTGGTAAATGGTGTCTTTTCTCTCTTTCCTGGCCAGAAACCTGTCAATTGTATTGATCTTTTCAAAAAGCAGGCTTGCTCTTTCATTGATCTTCTGTTGTATGGTTTTCTATTTTAGATTTCATTGATTTTTCTCATCTTTATTGTTCTCTTTTTTCTACTTGCTCTGAGCTTATTTTGCTCTTCGTTTTCTGGGTTCTTGGGGGGGTACTTTAGATTATTGGCTGGTATTTCTCCTTTTTCAAATGAGTGCATTTGACAATACACATCCATCTCTCAGCACTGCTGTTTCCCACATATTTTGATATCTTGTATTTTAATTTATATGTGCTTATTTTCTTTTTCTTTTTTTAATGTTTTTGATGACTTCCAGAACTTTAAATGTTTTTGACAGTTATTTTAGTCAGCTTTGTTGCCACTGTGACCTAAAGACCTGACAAGAACAATTTTAGAGGAGGAAGTTTATTTTGGGGTTCCTGGATTCAGAGGTCTCGGCCCATAAATGGCCAGCTCCATGGCTCTTGGTCTGAGGTGAGGCAGAACATCATGGTGGAAGGACATGGAGGGGGAAAGCATCTGGGGACATGGCCCCAGGAGCAGAGAGAGCTCCCCTCAACAGGACAAAATATAAACCCCGCAGGCTCAGCCCCAGGGCCCAGCTCCGCCAGCCACACCCACCTGTCCACAGCCCACTCAGTTGATCCCACCAGGGGGACAGGCGCTGATGGGTCTCAGGCGCTCGCCACCATCTCCACCCTGAACGCTCTTGCCTGTCTCTCACCTGAGCTCCTGGGAACACCTCACCTCCAAGCACAACACAGTTAAGCAGTTTAACATTTACCTTCCGCAGAGGACTTGGCCTTACTCTGTGGCTGCCAAGTGAGGTGCCCACCTTGCCTTGGGATGGCGCACCTGGGCTGTGACGAGTGTGCCCACAGCACAGGCACACGTTCAGCTGGTACCCTCGTGCTGCCACAAGACTTCCTGAAGCCCCACGGTGGCCTTGCGTCACTACAGGACATGGATGTTAGCTCGCCATCCCCCTGACGTGGGGAGGGGCCTGGGTTTTCATTTGCACAAGCACAGCACACTTCCTGCACTTTCTCTTTAAGTGCTGGGGATGAGGCCCAGGGCCCCTCGCCTGCTGGGCAGTGCCCTGCCCCTGAGCTATGCCTTGGCCCTATAGTTGTAATTGGTTTAGCTCCTTCATCTTCCTCTGAGCTGTCCACCTCCTGCCCCCGGTGCGTGCCTGGGGAGTGCTGCCCGTCCTCTGGTCACTGCAGCCTGTGTGGCTGGCCACGCTCTCTGCTTCCTGGTCTCTCACCCTGCAGATGTGGCACCGGCGCTCCAACCAAGCAACCAAGGCCAGGAAAGGCAGCGGGGAGGAGCAGCGTCCATCACAGGGATCCAAAGAGGCCGGCAGACCTGTCTTCTGCTCCCTGGGATGACGCTGAGCTGTCCTCTCCTGTGGCTCTGATATGAGCGGTGCACTTGGTGGCCTGTGGCATTTGTTTCCGCTCCTTTGGGCAGGTCTCAGAAGTAAGAGGGCTGGACCCAGCACAGGAACGCTTCTGAGGCTTCCGTGCCAGCCCTTGCACTCCAGCACTGTCCTGGAGGAGGAAGTGTCTGCCATGGGGAGGGGTCAGGGACAGAGGTGGGCCGTGACAACCCTCCCCTTCTCAGACACCGGGAGCCCACATCTTGCTGTGGGCCTGGCTGCTGCTGCTGCTTGCTGAACATGGAGGGATAGGTAACACGTGGTAAATATTTGTCTTAAAAACAGGCCGAGAGCTCCTCGTGCCCCGGGTCACTCCAGTGATAATGCCGTGGACAGCCCCTGCGAAACTGCCCCGTCCACCTTCAGATTCATCCTCTTATTCAAAATTCTGTCAGCTCCTCATCCTGGAAACCAACTTCAAGCTGGGCGCAGTGGCGCACGCCTGTAATCCCAGCACTTTGGGAGGCTGAGACAGGAGAATCGCAAGTTCAAAGCCAGCCTCAGCAATGGCGAGGTGCTAAGCAACTCAGTGAGACCCTGTCTCTACATAAAACACAAAATAGGGCTGGGGATGTGGCTCAGTGGTCGAGTGCCCCTGAGTTCAATCCCCAGTGCCAAAAAAAAAAAAAGAAACCAATTTCAACCGGCCCGCTCGCTGGGCCCGCATGCGTCTGTCCAGCTGGAATGGGCGGAGGAGCCCGTGCTGGGTTTGAAACCCGGAGGGAGCAGTCCTCTCCCCAGAGGAGGTGGCCCTGCGGGGAAAACGGGACACCAGCTCCAAGAGCAGCCACCCTCAGTGGGCCTCTGTGCCCCTCGGCCACTCCTGGTGCTCAACGAGCAGAGACCTCGCCACAGCTCAGTTTAGGAGCTACAAGTGCGTTCCGCAGGGCCACTATGACCCCCGCATCGTGAACCGAGTGGCTTCTCGCCTACCAGCCTTGCCCGGAGCCAGTCAGCCCGCTGTGGAGCCCCCATGAGCATCCACGGCCACCAGTTCTCAGAAACTGCCGCTTGGGTTCCACTGTCCTTTGTAGACCAGTGTTTCCACGCCCGCCTCCTCTGTCCCCCTGGCCTGCCTGTCTGACGGTGGCCGTCTCGCCTCGCGGGCTGCTCTGTAACTTGTTCCACTGTCTCTAACAGCTGGGCTTGTGTCTGCAGGTCAAATCTGTGCTCTGCTTTCATGGTTTCTGAATTTAATTTCCTAAATAAAATTGCTTCTGTGACCCCAGGATTTCAAAAGTGCACGCTGTGTATTCTTTTATTCATTTATGATCTTGTTTTTATATCTACTTCTTAATCCATTTAAAATCCATCTTTGCCTATGGTGTGAGGCAAGCGTTAGCTTTTGTTTTCTTCTAAAAATATAGGCGCTGCCCCCCAATACATAGCCAGGTCCATTGGCAATGCGGCCTTTTCCCCTGCCGAGCACCTGTGCTGTCTGGAGAGCCCGGGCTCAGCTCCTGCCTGAGGCCAGCTCTCTGGCTCCTTGTCCTGCTTGCCCACAGCTCCCGTGGTTCCGATGCAGCCCCTCCTGGTGGCCCTACCCGTAGTGGGATAGAGTTTGGCTGCCTGCCTGCCTTCCTCCCTGCCTGCCTTCCTCCCTCCCTCCCTTCTTTCCTTCCTTCCTTCCTTTCACGTCACATCTCCTCCCCCAGGACGCTGTCCCCTTGCCCAGATCTTGGGCAGTGCGGGCCTGCGGATGCCCGTCAGATGCGCAGCTTCCTCCAGCATTTGCTAGGAACCCGTCCGTCCGATGCTGACTTCAGGTGTTTCTTGCTTTTTGCTGCCCTTATGAATGGGACTTTTTTTTCCATTTCATTTTCCAACAATAATGTCAATACAAAAGAACTTTTTTTTTTTGGTACTGGGGATTGAACTCAGGGGCACTCGACCACTGAGCCACATCCCCAGCCCTATTTTGTGTTTTATGTAGAGACAGGGTCTCACTGAGTTGCTTAGCGCCTCGCTTTTGCTGAGGCTGGCTTTGAACTCGCGATTCTCCTGTCTCAGCCTCCCTAAGTGCTGGGATTACAAGTGTGAGCCACCGCGCCCGGCTAATACAAAAGAACTTTTTGTTCGACTTCATCTTGTATGCAGTCATCTTGCTGAATGCTTCTGTCATCCTGGCTTTTTTTTTTTTTTAAGTTGTAGATGGACACAACGTCTTTATTTTATTGCTTTGTATGTGGTGCTGAGGATCGAACCCAGGGCCTCACGCGTGCGAGGCAAGCACTCTACCACTGAGCTACAATCCCAGCCCCCTGGCTTTTTTTAAAAATTAAGACTTTAAAAGTTTCTAGTCCTACAACCATAAAATATGAAACCAGTGCCAGCTCGCCGATTCCTTGGCGGCACCTTCACACTCTCTTCTGGTTTATTTCTTTGGAATTTCTCATGCAGTGTGAAGCAACTGTGCATTTCTGAGTTCTTTCTCCCTTTAACGTCTTCAGTAGTTTATCATTTAAGATGGCGTTTGTTGTTGGCTTCTGGAAAATGCTCTCTGCTTTCTTTCCTTCCTTTTTTTTTTTTTCTTTTCTTTCTTTCTGTACTGGAATGGAGCTTGGCTGCCTGCCTGCCTCCCTCCCTCCCTTCCTTCCTTCTTTTCCCTTCTCTCTGCACTGGGATGGAGTTTGCCTGCCTGCCTCCCCTCTTCCCTCCCTCCCTCCCTCCCTCCCTTCCTGCACTGGGACGGAGCTCAGCTGGCATCTCTCAAGGCCCCCTCATCCTGTGCCTGTGAACACCCTCGCCTGCTTAGGACTCTGAAATCTGCTAAGCAGCCTGAGCCTTCCTGAGCTTCGCCCCTGCACATCGATCTGCCTCCTGTGGGGCTGGGCCGGGTGCTGCTCTCCTCCTCAGACCCCTCCTCCTGCATCCCCCTCTTGGCTGATGGAAACCCAGCCCCAGGGCCAGAGGACAGCGGTGGATAGCAGAGGCCCTGGGCTGCTTGCTCGTCCTCACCCCAGAGCAGTTGCTGACCTGCTGGTTACCGAGTGCTTCCAAAGTGCCCCTCCCCGCCATCCCCCGGCTGTCTCCCCCAGGTCTTTCTGTTTCTTGGACTGGGATATCTCTTTAGGTGGAAGACCTCTATCTTCCACGCCTTCAGAGTTTCTTCTGAAGCACAAGGCTGGCCATGGTGGTGGATTAGCACCTTTTTACGAAGAGCTGAGTCCAGGTTCCCTTCCAGCGTACCTGATGGCATGCACTTGCGGATTTGCCCCCCTCACACCCAGGGAAGGGTGGAGATGCTCATGCGGAGGAGCAGGCATAGGAGCTGCCTGACGGGCTGGGTCTGGTGGGTCAGAGGGATGGTGAAAGAGCCAGCAGCCTGGCCACTGGAGAGCCGCCCACTGGCTGCCCCACCTGTTTCCCCAGCTGTGAAGTGGGGTATGCCTACTGCCCAGGTGGTACAGAGCTGTGCTGGTTCATGAGAGAAGGTCCTTGGAGGGCACCAGGTCCCCAGGGGCATGAGGATTCGCCCTCACGGCCCTCGCTTATGGGGCCACCAGCCTAGAGCCTCCGGCACAAAGCACCACAAACTGGCACTGTAAGACTAGAAACTTCTTGTCTCAGTTCTGGAGGCCAGAAGCCAGCAAGGAAGCTGTTGTGGGGCTGGTCCTCCTGCGCTGTGAGGGACAGTCTGACCCAGGCCTCGCCCTTGGCTCGGGCTCCCATCTCTGTGCCCAAATCTCCCTTTGTATAAGGACTCAGCGACCTTGAGTCATGGCTCACCCTACTGACTCCCCCCAACTTCATCATCTGGAAAGACCCTATGTCCAAATAAGGTCACATTCTCAGGTTCAGGGATCAGGACTCCATCTTTCAGGAGGAGATGATTCAAACCACATCCACGTGAAAATATCTGGTTACCAACGAGTGAGTGAATGTTCGCACCTGGGCTCAAGAGGCTCTGGGAAGGTGTGTGCGATAGGGAAGCAGGTGAACTCGGGGAGACAGGGGCCCCGAGGAGCAGGCGTCAGGAGGCTGTCAGCTGGACCCACGCTGGGAGGAGAGACCCGAGAAGGACAAGGGCCAGCAGCGTCCAGCAGAAGATGAAGCAGGACAAGAGCTGGAAAAGCACCATCGAGCTGGGAAACAGCCATTTATGAGAACAGGACAGTGGAGAGCACGGCCTGCCCGATGGCGAGAGGGAGGAGCCAGGGGAGGGGAGAGCGCAGCCTGGAGCGGCAGCTCAGCCAGGTGGGAGGACAGCTGCCAACCAGGGTCATGCAGGGAGCAGGGGAGAGGGCCTGCGGGAGGAGCAGCTTGGGCGTGTGTGTCCACCAGGAGAAGGGACTCGAGTCACAGGCTGCAGAGGGGAAAGCATAGCCAGAGCCCTGGACAGTTCAGGGAAACCAAACGCCATGGGGACGAGGGACTGTGCTCAGGTGCGCAGAAACGGAGCTGAGGGGAAAGGAGCTGGGGGAGTCGGGGTCTCGGCAGCGTCCTTGGTGCTTGTGGCAAGCGGCAGATTCTGGGCACAGAGGGTCTGCCTGTGCTGTGCTCACCTGGAGTGTCCCCATCCTTGATTATTTAACCACAGCTCCAGACTGCACAGAAACTACCTCCTCGTCCTTCCCCGTCCCCATCCACTCTGCTGGTAAGCCGTCTCCTTGGCCTGGCTTGTCTTCTGCCTGCTTCTGCCAAGAGCCAGTGCCTCACCGAGCACATCTCCAGAGAAAGCCTGGAACGGTGTGAAGGGGCTGCCTCTGGAGAGGCACCAAAAAGGGAGGGGATGGGGACAAGAGGCAGCAGGAGGAGGTGGCCTCAGGCAGACCCATCCTAAGGAGGAAGGCAGAGGCATCTAGGGGTCACTAAAGCCCTCCCCATGTCTGTAAGGCACTGGCCAAAGGACCCTGGATGAGCAAGCAAGCTCTCAGCATCTGGGCCCAGTGAAGATTTTCTTCCATGATGTTGGAGACACCATCCTGCTCACAGGAATTGATTCACAACGTGGCCTCCTGGGTACCGTGCAGGTGCAGAACAAAGACTCTAAACCCGAGCTTCTCAAACTTTAATGTGCATGCTACTCAGCCAGGTGTCTTGTCAAGTGCACGCTCTGATCCAGCAGGTCTGGGCCCCTGGGAGTCTGCGTGATACTGCCCCAGGTGATACTGATGCTGCTGACCCAGGAACCCAGGTGAAGCCGGGGTGGAGTGCTGGCCTGAGTCGATTGCACATCAGAAGCGCCCGAGGCTTTAAGCAAGGCTTGCACCCGGGTAAGGGACGGGGTGCAGCCTGAACTCCAGGACTCCCAGGTGACAGCAAGGGCAGCTGAGCACAGAGCCACACTGGAAGCCAGGCTGTGGTCTAGAGAGGAGATGTGCATCCGCTGCCTTGTTTTTGATTTAATCGTGTTTCCATCAAGCTTGGGCCTTGGTGAAGGCCCAGATGTGCCCACAATTACTGCTCCCCTGCACTGCTCCCAAAACTCCTCCCACCTGACAGGCTGCGGGACTTGCTGGGTAGAGGACAGCTGCAAGGGGAGGGGGGCACGTGTGGGCTCAGGACACCTTTCTCTGCGCTTTGCTTTGGGTGCATCCGCTGACTCGTTAACCACAGACAACACTTTTTAAACCCTAGTTGAAAACCTGAAGTTTCTGCCTTTTGCCCAACAGTTACTAAAGGAAACAACCTTTCCACGAGGAGGAAAGGCAGGTGTTCCGTGGACATCTTGACGCGGTCTCTGAACAGAACTCTTGGCTAAACTTTCTAAAGCAGCCTTTGTGCCGGGAACACCTTCCTGTGTGGAGAATGCTCGCCACGCGCTAACACACAACGTGTGCACACACGCCCGTACGACCCCGGACACAGTCACAACAGACCACACAATACACACACAACCCACACACCACAAAAGCAGCTCTTGGCAGCCTGGCGCAGCGCATCTCCAACAGCCTGAAGGCTTCCGGAAGCCCCAGCACCGCAGTGACTAGCTGAGCAGCAGCACCACGTCTGGAGCCGCCTGGCCTCCCTGGGGAGGAGGGTGTTCTCATGGGCTCCTACCTACCTGGGAGCATCTGTGATTTGGAACAAGTACATGTATCCATCTTTTTCTCCACATTATTATTTTTATTTGGGGGGGTACCGGGGATTGAACTCAGGGGCACTCGACCACTGAGCCACATCCCCAGCCCTATTTTGTGTTTTATGTAGAGACAGGGTCTCACTGAGCTGCTTAGCGCCTCGCCGCTGCTGATGCTGGCTTTGAACTCATGATCCTCCTGTCTCAGCCTCCCACAGTGCTGGGATTACAGGCATGCGCCACCGCACCCGGCTTCACATTATCATTTCATGTTCTCCACTGGGGTTCTGACAGGCTATAGACGTCCCTGGCAAAAGGCTTAGAACCCGCTGTGAAGCAAAGGGCACCTGAGGCACAGTTGCCACATGGTGCTGGGACCAGTGCCACCTGAGGTCACTGGAGCTATTTTGTTTGCACCAGGACCTGAGCTGAAAATTCTCATTTAAATAAACGTCTTTTCTTTTTCACGACATTGCAGGTCTGGGTCCTTCATGAAGAACCACACAAGGGCTGGGGATGCAGCTCAGCTGCAGAGCGCTTGCCTCACGTTTGGTTCGACCACGGCACCACCAAAATGAAATAAAAGGCCCAAACCAAGAGCAGCGCCATGCCGTGTATCCGAGGAGCCGGGCACTTCGCACGCACTGCGTCGTGCTGGTGGGTCCCCTGCATGCCGTGTGGGTTTGTCCTGTGCATGTTACACAGCTGTGAGGGCTGTCCTAATGCCCTTGGGGTCCCCAGGTGGACTCGTTGGAGCCCACGGTGGCCCCAGCTGCGTGCCTCCAGCCTGGACAGTCCCTGGCAGCTCTGGTCCCCTCTGCTGGCTCCCTCTGGTGCCTTCCCTGAAGGACATGCACTGGCCTCCCAGCAGACCCCAACCCGTAGCACAGGGACAAGCAGAGAGGCAGTGCCAACTGCCCTGGGTGCTCCCCAGTGGGGCTCCACCACACTCTGGTTAGACGTTCAGCAGGACCAGTCTTGTGTCCAAAGGCCAGAGGGCTGGCAGGCAACACGACGTTTCTCCAAGAGCTTCAGAACATGGAGACCAGTGCTCAGCCCCCCATGTGGCCAGTCCTGTCACCCCGAGTCACGGTCTGGAGCTTGGTCCTTTGGCTGGAGATGGTGCGAGAGGGGGGAAACTCACCAAGGGCTGGTCAGTGCCAGTGGGGAAGGAAGCAGAGCCTCTCTCCGCCCTCAGGCACCCAGCGCCTCGCATGCAGAAGGCGCTTCCTTGTGGTACAGTCCCTGGTACCCAGTGGTTTCCAGGGCCACTGTAACAGCACCACAGGCTGAGGGACTCAGACCACAGGGACTGTCACCTTGGCTCTGGAGGCTGAACGTCCGGGATCAGGGGACAGCTCCTGGTAGCCCAGCTGCCCTTGGCTGGAGACGCTGCACTCCAGCCCACCTGCGTGCCGCTGTCTTCCTCTTCTCACAAGGACGGCAGCGTCACAGGGTCGGGGCCCCCAAGCTTCCCACACCTCGATCATGCCACAACACGCTGTTCCTAAGAAGGCCACTCTCATGGTCACTGGGGTCAGGACTCCCACCTGTTGTGAAGACGCAGCTCAGCCTGCAAGCAGCCACTCGGGCTTTTCCGAGCTGCAGGCCGGACCCATGGGCCCGCTGACTTGCCGTCCAGCTCCAAGGGTGCCGTGTGCATAGCAGGGGCCGTGCAGTGACCCAGTGGGCTCCCGAGAGCGCATCTCCCATCTCACAGCTGCCCGCAGCCCTCCTCGGCTTCCTGTGCCCTCCTCACCCCAGTGTCTGCCATCGCCCTTCTCCTCCAGAGCCCCGTTGTCTTGGCCCCAGGTTGTTGCCACCTCCCTGATCTTCCCACCTCTCCAGCCCCTGTCTGCCCAGCAGCCTCTTCTTCCCTGGGGCACCGGCAGGGAGGTGGGAATCCGACGTCCTGTGCCTGCCCAGAGTCCCCTCTGTGGTCCAGGACGTGGGAGAGGAGGCCCCTGGCACCTGGGGTGTTGCATTTCTGTCACAGGTCTCAGAGACAGCTTCTGGTGGGTTCCGCGAACAGGATGCAGGACCCTTGGAGGGAGAAGAGCACCTCGCGGAGGGGTCAGGTCCCTCCGCAGCAGTGGGACACTGTCCACTGCTCCCTGGCCCTCTGCTGAGCACTGTCTCTGCTCTGTTTCCCTCCCACCTCGTGGCCTGGGAGGACCTGATGCTCGGCTGGTCTCCACCAGTGGGCATAGCCCTGGCCCAGGTCCCTCTCCAGACCTGGTGAACCATGAGGAAATATGGTTCAGGGGGCCATTCTGATCCACCACCACGGACAGGAGAGGTCAGGTCCCAGGAGGTCCCTCATAGAGTCTGACCCAGACCTGGGGCCCTGGGCACATGAGGACATCCTGGGAGCCTTCTGTCCAGGAAGAGAAGAATCAGGGCCAGAAAGCTGGACAGTGGCCTCCAAATGGGGATGGGAACTAGTCCCATTGTGGCCAGGGTGAGGAGGACCCACACGAGGGGCCACTAGGATGAGGAGAGCAGGCACATAGGTAGGTGCCATGCACGGATCAGGAGTTACCTGACCTCTAATGCCACCAGCAAAGAGTTACCGGTGCTTCACTCAGGGCAAGACCCAGTGCTGGGAGCTGGAGTGGGGTCTGGGTGTGGAGATGAACATGGGACACTGTTCCCTGCCAGCCTCCTACAGCCCCCAGGCCTGGGACTTGCCATCTGCGGCCTGGTGGGGCCTGAAGTGTGGTTTGTGGCATCCCATGGGCTTCCTCTGCCCTGGCCTGGACGCAGATGCTGGATACTGCCCTGGACGGAGTGTCCTTGCCTCCAGTGAGATGAGTTCTCCTTAAGCAATTTGTGCCTGTCGGTAGATGAGCTGTGGGCTGTGAAAACTCCATTTGCTTAACCTTTCTTTGAGAGAAATAAAACTGTCTGGCATGGCAGAGTTTGACGAATGACCGAGCACTGCAGTCACACTGGAGTGGAAACATTCACAAGCCTAAAAACGTCTCCATTCTCCACCAACCCAGCAGGACGGCCACCCTAGGAGCACGACAGGAAGAAGGGTACGCGCAGGCCCGGCAGAGCTGGAGGCCTGAGGCCCAGAGAGCAGAGCTGTGCCGAAGGCAGGGACCCAGGTCACACCAGAGGGGTTGAGGGGGAAGTGGGAGGGGCCACTCCGAGAGGACAGGCGACCAGCCTGAGCCAGGACTGCCCTGTGGCAAAGGAGCCTGCTGGTGACACCCTACTGGGGCCCCAGGGAAGAGCGCCTCAACGTGCCCAGCCTCCTGTGTCCTCATCAGTCATCTTGGGCTACCCTCGTCCTCGTCCCCACGTGGACTAGAACAGCCCTCAGGTACCCCGCTCGCTCATTTGTGGGTGGATTATTTTTCTGGTCTGACAGGCACCCAGGCCCAGGGGTGGGGGCTTCAAAACAGAAACTCCTCCTGCCACAGCAGGGCCTGGGGTCTGAGGCAGGCTGCCTGCAGGGCCGTGCTCCTGCGGAGGGCTCCCAGCACCTCCTTCCTGGTCTCCAGCCTCAGGCAGTGACTAGCAATCCTCGGCTATGTGTGGCTCCAGTCTCTGCTGTCATATCACTGCCTGTGGGTCCTCATGTGTCCTCCTCTTGCAAGGACACCAGCTGGTGGACTTAGGGGCCACCCAGAGTGAGAATGACTTCATGTTAATTCATCACATCTGCAAAAAGTATTTTCCAAACAAGGTTGCACTCTGAGACCTGGGTGGGCATGAATCTGGGGCACGCTGTTCAAACCCCTACAGTGAATGATGTCCTAAGTTTCAGGAAACAGAAAAAGAGAGAGAGATGGAAAGAGAAAACCTTTGTCTCTGTTTCAGTCTCTGTGACTCTGTGGGAACATTCCAGAATAGTGATTCATCCTGAAACAATTTTGGTCCAAGCAATCCACTCAGCTCCTGACATAAGCGTCCTGCAGGTCCCAGCAGAACCCACTTTCCAGGGGAGCATCAGCCCTGTTCTGTCACCCAGCTGCACTGCCACAGCCGCGTGGCACCAGGCCCCTCGCACACGCACGGGGTTGAGGCCAGGTCAGGGGGATGCTCATAGCAATGATCACCTGCGAGAGTGCAAGGCTTGTGAGAAATATGTGAAGTCACCAAGAGCAAATCTAAAGGCAGAGATGCAAGCCAGGAACCGTGTCCCTGGAAGGCCTGGCCGAGGCGGCTCCTGGTGGCGGGGGACACTGCCCTCATCCCCTGCTCCAGAGCAGCCTTGTGAGTAACTGCTGTGTCACATATTCCCAGAGGACAGGCAGGGCCGCAAGCCCACGTCCTAGGTCGGCCAGTTGGGAGGTGCCGGCGCCTGCACCAGCACAAAGTGAAACTAGGATGGGGAGGGCGCTGTGGATAAGACTTACACACACAAAGGACAAGACAAGTCTCAAGTCTCAAGTCTCAAGGTCCATTTATTCCGCTGACTTGGGTATATATATCTTCGGATGCCCTCTCACCCGGAAGCGCCACAGGGTACAACCGGAAGCTCCGAAGTCTTACAAAGTGTTACTACTTTACTAACCTTGCGGTTTTACAGGAATGCGGAACTATGGTCAAGCCACATGATTGAGAAACCTGATGCTGCTGCACATTATGTACTGTGGAAACGCCCAGGCCAGCTCTCTCCCACAATTCCCCCTCTTTTTTCCTAGAGCCTGTCTTAGGTTGTGGGAACTCTGGAGCACAGCTTACCCGTCATTGGAGAGCATACCTTCTGATGACATGGGATACTTCCTGTCTTAGGTTGCTTGTGACCACACTCCCATCTTACCCATCATTGGCTTTCCTAGGATTGCACCAAGCCCAGCCAGATTTGGGCAGAGGGGTCGTTTCTGTAAAGAGCTATCATGGCCTAATATTGATGTCTTTATCGATTTTAAATTGATCTTACAATTTTGCAGGACCACCATCCCAACAGTACAACAGGAGTACCAACAGGAGTACAATCAAGGCTATTGACCCAGCCCACTGATGTAACATTGTTCCAAACCTTTGCAAAGCAGAGAGAATTGCACCAGAATCCACTAAATCAACCTGAGTCTTATTTATAGTCTCAATTTGGGCTAACAACTGAAAAGTAAGGTTCAAATATTGCCGATTCCAGGGTCCTGCTAAATACTGATTTAACTGAGACAAAGCACTAGACAAGTTAGTAACCTTTCGAGGGGTAACACAAAGATGTTCATACTGAGCATGACACAAGGTTTGTATGGAGCTCCATAATACATTAATCTGTTCCTGTAGTAACGAGGTCTGCCGATTCAAATTTAACAATGCCCCTTGAAAATGATTGTTGACGGCCTGTGGTGATGTAAGTGCATCAGCAGTATGGCGTGCTAACGTCTCCACCGTCACAGCCATCGCAGCAGACTGAGCTAGCGCGATTCCCACAGCAGCAGCAGCAGCAGAGGCAGCAGCAATGGTTGTGACTAGTGCAGCTGTAATCCCCAAAACCCGTGGAGTTCTGTAAAGTTGCACTGGGAAGAAAGGCTTAGACACATTAACAGGATACATCAAAAAGGTAGGAACGCGGACCAAAATGGCATTGGTTTCATTCAACGAACAATTAGTCAGGTAGCAAAGAGACTGAGAGCAATTCAGAATGGTACTATTACTGAAGGACCCATTAGTGACCACCCAAAAGAAGGGAGAGGTAACACACGCCGTGGATCTAAATGCAGCACGTTTTATAAAAGTTATATTCACAGAACCTTCAAAGGAGCCTGAGACATTCCAAAAGGCACTGCCATTAAAGACAGCTCCCCGCTTAAAGAGGATAGGTCTCATATCTAAACACGCAGAAGGTCCACATCATATGACTCTCCCATACCTGAGGTCTCTTGTATATTTTTGGATCATCAAAAAGGTAAGGGGAGGATTGGTGAGTATCATTTCTAAATACAGGCCTATGACCATACCAATACCCATGAGGTTTGACTTTCCAAACTTGAGTGGAGATACAACTTAACCCGGGAAGAGGAAGATGGAAATCATTGATGCCTCCCTGGCCAGCATGTTCCTAAGGGTCTAAGGGCGTGTTTTAGAGGTGTTGAATTTAATAAAATAGGATATAAAATATCCGCAAAACCCAAAACAGAAGCATTAGTATGATTATTGGAAAATTGAGCAAGGTAGAATTACCAAGCAAAACACATGGAGAGGAATCAGTATAATTACCCTCTAATAATGTCTGGGAAGTATTAATAGACAATGTACAATTAGCTTGTTTCCTGTCTATAATGAGGATTGAGGCAAGGCCTGTGCTGACATTGGATGCATATACTTGAGGCCATACTTCCGTATCAAAACCTATGGGCATTAACACAGGAGGCCATTTCACGATTCCCCAATAAACTGTCCCATGAGAGCATGACAAGGAAAAGGCCAAAAGGAGAAACAGGATCATGATGAGTTATGGTGAGAATGTTTCAATGACTCCAGAAGGTCCCTGAGGGCTAGACCAATAATGGCTGCGACCCGGCTGAGAAGGATACTCACCAGCCCAGTCACTACAGCCCACTGGCAGCACTTCACCCTGTGGCAAAAAGGAAGAAGTATTCTCAGGAGTAGCCCCCTGGGGGGAGTTATTGTGGGCATTAACAGGTTTAACACTTCTTTCTGGTACCCATATAGGGGACTCAGCATTCTTGGGAAATATGCAAACTGAGCCTCTGGTGCATTCCAAAATGGGATCCGGGCCACGCCATGCTCCAGTTTGTAAATCCTTCCAACGGGCAAGGCCCAGATCAGAGCGGCAAGGATTCCAATGTCGCAGGGCCGCCGAGCGTCCACTGGAATCAACATTCAAAAAATTTAAGATGTAGAGAACATGAGCAAGTCTACCATGCAGGGAAGGGAATACCCCCTCCTTTGTTTTGGAAAGATAGGTTTTAATAGTTAGATGAGTATGTTCAATGATTGCTTGACCTTGGGGATTGTATGGAATGCCATATTTATGCATAATCTCGTATTCCTCACAAAATTTTTGAAAGCCTGCGGCGGTATAAGCCGGACCATTGTCAGTCTTAAGAACTTTGGGCACTCCCAGGAAAGCAAAGGCTTGTAAACAGTGAGCCTTCACATCTTTGACCTTTTCACCTGAATGAGCTGAGGCACAGATAAGCCCAGAAAGAGTGTCCACTGACACATGCACATACTGCAACTTCCCAAAGTTCACCATACGCGTAACATCCATCTGTCAAAGATCACTGGGGAGCAAACCCCGTGGATTCATGCCATGAAGAGGCACATGGATAAATGGAGCACATTGTGGACAGGTAGTTGTTATCCTGACAGCTTGCTCTTTTGTGATACCAGTATGGTGTCTAAGGGATTGAGCATTGCAATGATACTTATCATGAAATTTAATGGCCTTGTCTAGGGAAGACAGAACGAGGATACAAGTATAAGCAGCCATAGTCTCATTTCCCCTGGAAAGAGGTCCAGGGAGATTAGAATGTGCTCGAATATGGGAAATGAACAAGGGTTCTTTACGGCGCCAAAACAAGTCCTGAGCAAGAACAAGAAGATCTTGTATGGAAGAACCCATAGAAATGGTGACAGCAGTTTCCAAAGGAGGGATCACTCTGGAAACATAGATGCTATCAGTATATATGTTTATAGGTACTTATTGATACATCTGCAAAGCAAGCAATACAGCTCTGAGTTCAAGTTGTTGTGCAGAGCCTGGAGTAAAGGTCTGTGTTATTATTTTTTCTGCAGAAATGACTGATACAGTCCCATTGGAAGAGCCATCAGTGAAGACGGTCTGAGCCCCAGGGATTGGGGTGGACTTAACAATTTTTGGAAAAACAACAGGATGCTCCTTAAAGAACTGAAGTAGTTTACAAGAGGGATAATGATTGTCTAGTTGGTTATTATACATGCAAACAAAAATGGCCCAATCATTGTTATTATTAGCTAACTGTTGTATTTGAGCTGTAGTATGAGGTTGTATAATAATATCTGGCTCTTTACCAAAGGTCTGCAGAGACATCTTTAATCCTTTAAACAATAATTGGCAAACAGCAGTAAGGTAGGGCACAACACTGGAAACAGGAGAGGTTTTTTGATGCACCCACAAGATGGGCCCTGTCTGCCAAAACATTCCCGTAGGAGAATATTGAGACGGGAATACGATCAACTTAAGTGGTGCAGAATAATCAATATAAGACAAGTGTGCTTCCTCCAAGGCTTCCTCTACCTTCCAGATGCTTTCTCGGGCCTCTTTTGTTAAATGCCATGGGGAGTTAGGATCAGAATCACCTCTGAGGATATTGAACAAAGGTTGTAGTTGACCTGTAGTAATGTGCAGAGATGGTCACAACCAGTTAATGTCCCCTAAAAGTTTTTGGAAATCATTTAGATTTCACAATTTATCCAATCTAAGTTGTAGTTTTTGCGGTTTAATTCCATATGCTTCCAATCTGTGACCTAGATATTGATATGGCGGTACTTTTTGGACTTTATCAGGGGCAATAAGTAAGTTGGCATTCCTCAGATACACAATCAGATCACCAAAAGCTGCTAATAATTGACTTTCTACAGGTGCAGCTATTAAAATATCATCCATATAATGAGTCATATATAACTGCTCATACTTATCTCTCACAGGTTGTAGTGCTACAGATACATACATCTGACAAAGGGTAGGACTGTTAGCCATGCCTTGAGGCAAAACAGTCCATTGGTATCTCCGTGAGGGTTGTTGTAAATTAGTAGAAGGAACACTGAATGCAATTTTTTCACAGTCTTTTTCATGCAAGGGTATGTGAAAAAAACAATCTTTGAGATCAATCACTATCAAATGCCAATCTTTAGGAATGGCAGAGGGAACTGACAAACCTAATTGCATCGGCCCCATGATTCGCATAACCTTGTTAACAGCTCTCAGGTCCTGTAGCAATCTCCATTTTCCTGATTTCTTT
>PVHX01010065.1:62407-72639 GCA_004024805.1 Geosciurus inauris | reverse complement strand
TTGGTACCGGGGATTGAACTCAGGGGCACTCAACCACTGAGCCACATCCCCAGCCCTATTTTGTGTTTTATGTAGAGACAGGGTCTCACTGAGTTGCTTAGCGCCTCGCCCTTGCTGAGGCTGGCTTTGAACTCGCGATTCTCCTGCCTCAGCCTCCCTAAGTGCTGGGATTACAAGCGTGAGCCACCGCGCCCGGCTGAGAATAGATGATGTTTTTTAACTCACTACATTTTGGTGACTTAGAGTGCATTAGATAATACGATATTCATAACTCTCCACCATGCATAATGCCAACACACAATTCTCCATATCGTCTTTGTCTTTTTACTTCTGTCTTCTCACAAAACAACTAGACAAACAGCAAACTAATAAACATATCCTTTGCCTTGTTTTCTTCTGGCATGCCCTCCTTTGCATCTTAAACTATCACCCAATGTTTAGCTCTGTTTCCATGCCATGAAACTTGTCTTCATTACAACATTTTGACTGTGTTTCCTTTGGTAGTTCAGTGTTGTAAACTTGTGTTTTCTACAGCACCTGGCCTATGCCACACATGTAGCAGTACCTTAGTAAAATGATTGGGATTTTTAATTGGCTACTATCCAGTAGGAAAAAAAAAATGGGACAAAAGCTCTTTCCGTCTTCTTAAAAAACTAAAATTATGTAATCTAGGAGTTAATCACCAAAAATGACCATGAATAATAACATCGTAATGAAATACAGAAGTGTATCTCAGAAACTTATTTTTCCATAGCTGGTCATTTATCTTAGTAAAAAAATTGTCTCTGGGCACAGTGGTACACACCTGTAATCCCAGCTACTTAGGAGGCTGAGGCAGGAGGATTGCAAGTTTGAGGCCAGCCTGGGCAATGCACCATGATCTCGTCTTAAAATTAAAAAAAAAAAAGAACAAGAGAGGGCTAGAGATGCAGATGAGTGGTGGAATGCTTGTCTAGTATGCATGAGGTGCAGGGTCCAATCACCAAAATTGCCCAAAAAAGAAAAAAGAAAGCCAAAATTACTTCTTTGTCTACGGATTGGAATAAATAACTTTCAGGCTCAATGTTTTTGCAAAGTTGATTAAGAATAGTTTTAGAGGTATATAGGGTATTGTGTTTTACGTACAAAAGGCAAATTTAAGGCATTAAAGGGAAATTTAATGCATATAAATATATATGCATTAGGGTCACATCATGTGGCAACGGTAGTTGAAACCACAACCCAGTGCTACTAATGAACTTTTGTTCTAATAGGATCCTGGCCCCTGCTCAGCAAGAATCCAAGCATCTTTGTGTTCTTAGCATTCTGGTTTTCCTCACTGGAGACGACAATTTAGTGATTCCTAGAAGACAGTAAGTTAGGGTCGGAGTGGAAACATGTCAGTGTATGACTTTGGAAATTAATTCATTGAGACTTTAAGTTTAGAAGAGAAAAAAATCTTGGAGCAAAGACTGCCCATGTATTTCAAATTAAATTTCAAAATCATCGCTAGGTATTGAGGCACTCAGTTTAATTCAGAGTTCATTGTCGTATGTAGCTCATTGTTGGAAACAAAATCATTTATTTGCTGTTCTGTATTGTTTATTACTGCACACATTAAACTAACATATCTATTATATGTGGGGAGAGGGAGGAAGAGAACAAAGAAAGGAAAGAAAGAAGAAAAAGAAAGGGAGAGAGAGAGGCAGATGAGTTTCATGTTAAGGAAGCCTTCAAGATAATGAGGATTGCAAGTCTGAAATTTACAGAGCAGGCCAGAGACTAGAAACTCAGGCAAGATTAATATTATTGCTTTTTTATTGTTTAGTTTAGTTTGGGCTCCAGGGCATTGAACATGCTAGGCAAGGGCTCTACCAATGAGTTAATATCCCCCATTCTAATGTTGTGGTCTTAAGGCAGACTCCTTCTTTGGGAAGTACCAGCTTCTGCTCTGAACGCCTTCAAATGATTAGATGAGGCCCATCCATGTTAGGGAGGGTAATCTGCTTGACTTAAAATCAGTTGACTATCAACATGAATCACATCTACAAACACCTTTACAGCAACATCTTAGATTCATTTTTGACGAAACACATGGGTGCTATAGCCTAGCTGGTTGGCACAAAATTAACCACCACTATCCATATTTGACAAAGTAAACTTTTGGGGATAGTTGATTTTAAAATTTTCTATACTATGTATGTCCTATGTATAGAGTACTCCAGATGTTTTGACAACTACATAGATCACAAAATCAAGAGGATACACATTGATCTAAGAGTTAATAACCAAAAATAACTAGGAGTCATAACATCCTGTCTAATGAAGTATAGAAATACATCTCAGGAAACTTAATTTTCTATAGGTGATCATTTATTTTATTAAAAAAATTTTATGTAGCTGGGTCCACTGGCAGACACCCATAATCTCAGCTATTTGGGAGGCTGAGGCAGAAGGATTTCAAGTTCTGGGCCAGCCTCAGCAACTTGTGGAGACCCTGTTTCAAAATAAAAAACAGATACTGAGGAGGTAGCTCAGTGGTACAGTGCTCCTAGGTTCAATCCCCAGTACTGGGAAAAAAAAAAAAATTAGAGGCTGGGGTTGTGGCTCAGTGGCAGAGCTCTTGCCTCGCACATGTGAGGCACTGGGTTCAGTTATCAGCACCATATAAAAATAAATAAAGATATGTCTACCTATAACTTAAAAATTAAAAAAATTAATGTAATACTAGCACAAGGAATCTAACCAATCAAAAAATAATCAAATGCCTCCTTCTGCTGACCCAGCTTTTAAATGTGTAACAACATTCAGAGTTGCCAAGTTATTCTGTACAAAACTGAAATTCAAAAAGCATTTCTCTATCAGAGGATATAGCTTTTTTTCACAAAGAAGTTACATGTAAACACTCAGATGTTTCACTACATACAATGTGACAGAAAAACAGATAAGCTGAGAATGACCTCCAAGATCACCTCCCCTCCCCAAATACGATTTAATGAGAAAGTTGCAAAATGCTTGGCTGAGCAGACCCAAGGGCTGACTTGCCCCAGTTCCCAGGATTTTATAAAGTGCTAGGAATGTTTGGAGACTGTCACAGAAATAATAAACATTATCACTGCCCAAGTCATGTTTTATGTATAAGATGCAGTTTCTCATGGTTAAGGTTGCATACAGGCCCTTATTTTATTTGGTCTTTTACTCTATAAAATGCTAACAGCATTGGCTGGATGGAGGGATAATGGCATATTAATGTGGTGATGGTCTTAGAAGCATTTCCCATTTAGAGCAGGTCTTGGCATTTTAGCATGACTTAGTGAAATCTCTGTTGCAGAAAATGTGTGACCCTAAAGAAGAGGGTCTTGGAAATACAATTAACAGTAGAACTGGGATTCTGATCCAGGCATACTCTATAGAAGGGCTGGAAATACACATCTATCCATCCTTATTAAAATATTTGTAAACACACACATATATGTCCTACTTCACGATCTAATTATCCAAATCGTCTATTTAAAGGCCCTGAAACCAAACTGTTTGAAAATTTTTATTTGGGTAGCAGAAAATATCTACAATTGGATCTTTACAAAAAAAGATATGCAAAAGGGGAGAAGTAAATTTATACATAAGATTTTGCTGCTGAAATGCGGGAAGACATCCACAATCAATTTAGGTTCCAAAGCTCACGCAGAATTGCATCTTCCTTACAGAAAGGAAGTAGAAACTACATTAATCCCCTGGTGAGTTCGTTTATAGAAACTCAGATTTTATTGAACTTAAAGAAAAATATATCTATGGGAAGAGCAGACTAAATTATTTCAAATCATAGTAGTACATAAACATATTTAGAAAGACTGAAAACAATTATCTCAATAATCTGACATTGGTTTTCAAGTCTGTGATGCCACCAATATTCCTTTATACCATGGTGCTTCATCTCATGATCCAGTATTTAAAATCACATAAATATGCATGCCTAACATCAAGTGTGACTGTAACTGTTATCCTGGGATACACATCTCGTTCTTGTCTGTATACCCAGCTGATTTGGCCACATGTACAACCTTGTCCTGACCTGACTACCTGATAGCAGAGGGCAAGACCTACCAGAATCACCCACAGACAGGGGCAGGAAGGACCAGCCTACCTCACTACTAAGCCTCAAAAACTTTGCAGTCATTCATACTTGAAATGGGCCAAATGACAGAGGCATTAGAAGTGTTCAAGAACAGCAGAGAATTACAATCAGAGTCTATGGCACAGTAAACAAGCATATAGTAGTTAACATTTTAAAAAAATATTAAAATATACTGGTTTTTCTCCACAAGGGGAAAGCAGATAACTCTTTACTAGTAGAAAAAGAAAAACCAACACTGATATTCAATTTCCAGTTTAAACACATTTGTGAATACGAAGATCATGAGCCCCATTAATTAAATATAGAAAGTCCAGAAGAAATTATGACCTTAATGTATAACATTTCTATATCCAATTAAACAGTATCTGATTAAACACAATGCTATATGTGTGTACACACACACACACACACACATACACCCAAAGTACCTTTATGGAATTCTCTAAAATGCTCACAGTAAAAATGTAGAGTGTAGATTAACACATCTTGTATAGCTTAGTGATACCTGCTGTGGGTTAAATAGCTCCAATTTTTAAAGTATGAGTTTCGATTTTTGAAAGCAGAACTGTGCTCTGGCATTTAAACCTACATAAGATCTTGCGATTTTGTACTGGGTAAGGTGGCACCTGCCTGTAATCCCAGCAACTTAGAAACTCAGTCTCTGTCTCAAAATAAAAATAAAAGTAAAAATGTCTGGGGATGTGGTCTGGTGGTGAAGCACCTCTGGGTGTATATTGAAAAATTGAGTACCAAAAATAAAAATAAAAATAAAACTCTTTTTGTTTTGTCAAATAAGGGAATACAAGATAGGGAATATCAAATGTGGGGGGAAAAATTTCTGATCTCTAACATCACATGGGTAATGACTGGTTTTCATCCGAGGCCTGCCTGAAATCTAGCTTCTTGGAGGTGATTTGGGGGCGAGTTAAAAGGATGTCATTCAATTTAGTTTAAGTACATATCTAAAAATTTACTAAAAACACACATACCTTATTTTACCACACTGGAGACTGCTTATGTGTTAACTTCTACTACCAAGATAATTTATATCTTTACATAGTCTTTGAAAGATAATTTCAGTTATCTCTAATTGAAGACTCCTCCAAAGACATGTGTTTGGACTGTTATTATAAGCTCTTATATTTGTGTTTTCTTGATAGCATGCAAACTGCTAAGATTTCCTTCATCATAACTCCACATTTGTGTTATTCAGAATAATTCAGAAATCTTTCATAAGCAGGAACTTGAAATATATTTATACAGATAAAATTGACTTTGGGGGCTGTATGTATTAGAGTAATACGTTAAAAATTTTAAAATAGTCCTGAAAAATGTTTGTAAAACACTGTTCTACAAGAATCCATCTTTTAATTTGTTCATGCAATGTTTTATGTGATTTAGTTTTTTTAAAGCAAACTGCCTTTATAATAATATATCAACTTTTTTATTTTTATTTTTTGTGCTACAGATTGAACCCAGGGCCTTGCACATGTTAGTAAGTACATGATCTACCACTGAACTCCACCCCCAACCCCTCAATTTTTCAATTCTTTAGCATAATGGTAAGAATTCTAAAAAATGGAGTGCTGTAGATGTACAAACATGGTAACTTGTAAAAAAGTTAAGCAGAAACTACACTGGAAACATTCATAACTGCTTTGGACTCTCCAGAAAGGCAGCTTTAAGGTAAGACTTTTATTTCTGAATTAATCACATATTTATTATTGTGTTTTAAACCTCAAAATACATTCTTCCTCCAGGTAACGTATCAATGGTGTACCTTTACACATCAACTATGTTGTGTGTTTTGACAGTCTAGGCACATTTCAATGATTTTAGATTTTTATTTTATGGTTTTATTATAAAACAGCTTGCACACCAAACTCAAATAATCTTTTTTATTTAAAAATCCACCTCAAAATTCAGTTCTGGGTTTTAGTTTTTGTTTAAAATGAAGCAAACATTTAAAAGCATCCAATATTACTAGTCTACAATTCATCTTGTCATTAGCACGTAGTGTGTGGGCTGGGGAAGTAAACCCAGCACATGGATCAGGCACAGTACTAGGGCCAAAGGGCCAGAAATCAGGGCACATCTGTGTACTCAGGCAACAGTGAGAGGTCTGAATGGAGCGGGTTGTGCCTCAGCAGTGGGCACTCCATCTCTAAGCCCCCCAAAAGCTGTAAGTCTGAAATCAATACATAAGAGACTGTACATGACTTAGGTAATAAAAAGAACCCCAAACAACTGTATCTGCTTTCTAAAGTATGTTGCAAAGCCAAGAAAGATGAATATAATTGTAGTCTCACTACAGTTTGTGGTTTTGACATCCTTATCATAGGACCACGTTATAGGTGAGACAGAATTACACCATTCCTCTGGTGGTTCTGGAAATCTGGTGGCTGGAAGGGGTCCACGGTGTAAGACTTCACATTACAGCAAGGCTCTGATATTTCACGGACTGGGGCAGTGAAGATAAATCACAGTACAAAATCCTAAATTCTGGAGAAACAATAGGTGCTACATATGAGAATCACTTATATAACATCTATTTTTTAAAATGAAGGTATAAAACATCAATTGCATAGGACTTTAAATATAAGGCCAAGAAGAATATTAAGTACAATAAAAATCACAGAAAGGGCACCCTGGTGTCAAAAGATAGAATTTCATTC
This sequence comes from Geosciurus inauris, assembly GCA_004024805.1. NCBI lineage: Eukaryota > Metazoa > Chordata > Mammalia > Rodentia > Sciuridae > Geosciurus > Geosciurus inauris. Next base: position 65,850 of record PVHX01010065.1, on the reverse strand, counting down.
TTAAGAGCAATACATCTCAATTGCTGTCTAATTAAGAATCACAGTATGTTGCTATTACTGACAGTGAATGTCAACTGTTTCCTTAACTCCACACTGGAAACCAATATTAGGATGAAAAACAACACAACTACAGCTCATTGTCTAAACCTGATCAGTGTATTAGCACTTCAGTGCCTGGTACGTACCTGATTAGTTAATTATCTACCTTTTGCAAGTAATGCTTAATACATGTTAACAAGCGTAAGAGCACGTCATCACTGCACGCTGTCAATGATTTTCAGGGTTATTTGATAGTGTTATGTATATGCAGTCTTTCAAAGGTGCAAGATCCCACCGGCAGAATTCACTCAATGAACCAAAAACACTGTAATTAACAAAATACAACAAAGTCCCACCATTAAAAACTAAATGTACATGAACCAGAGAACGAGGTCCTGACACCAATATATACATTATCCTCAGCATACTGAAACCAGGATGAGTCCAACTCTACTCTGAAATTCAAGCTAAAGGTCACCCCCTGTAACATCAGGTAGAAAGCTAATTTGGGATTCTACTTCTCATTTTAATATTGTTAGACTGTAGTTTCAATGGCAATTTCCAGATCTAAAAGTAGCTTAGTTAACTTAGTATTGTTAGAGAGTAGTGTGAGAGAAAACCAAGAACTCCCAAAGGAATTCCATTAAGGTTCATTGGGAATACCGAAACCAATGTTTTAAATGAAAAAGTGCATAAATACAGTAATACTACAAATGTGTTAACTAGGGGACCAATGTTTCTCTGGGAGCTAAATGATACTATTTTTCCACATTATTTACATGTTACGAGTTCTTCAGATACCACAAAGCACCGTTTACAGTCCCAATTGCTTGATTACGTGTGACAGGTCCCTCGACTTCAACTCTGCTCGCTGGAGGGTCTAGCTAGTGTAGAAGTGTCACGTCATCTTCAAACAGGATTTCTCTCTACATTCGGTTCTCTTTTGTTCAGAAATGGCAAGGTGATATTTTCATTTCACACCCTTGGTTGGTGTTTCTGATTCCGTGGACTGTCTTCCATCCGTCCAGGCTTCCCGGGTGCTCTTCAGAGCCAGGGTCTTCTGCTGGTCTACCACGACGTAATCCACTCTCTCGTCAGCCACACTGCTTCCTGAGCCACTGCTCTTTTGCTAAAATACAAAGAAAAAACCAAAAATTGTACATACAAAAAGTAAAGTGGGACTGAGTGAAATTCAGTCTTAACATGGACATACATACACTGTGGATATTCTTGAAATCCTATTGGATCACCAAAAAATAACATTAACTACCTCAATTTAACGATGCTGTCTCTCTCCTATCTAAACATCATTTTCTCTTCACTTTAAAATCATAGAAGAATTCAGACTAACACTCCCATCAGAAATGTTTTTCATAGGAAACAGAGCAAATACCTGGTTCATCTTTTTTTAAAAAATTTTTATTTGCTCTTTTTAGTTATACATGATAGTAGAATGTATTTTAATGTATCCTGGTTCATCTTAACGTATACAATTTGATTTTTGCTTTAACTTGACTTTTTTTCCCAAGCCTGGAGGACATGAATTCAGTATTTACTTTCAGAGCTAAGGAAATGTGTGGTGTTGTTTTGTTTGTTTACTTGTTTTTTGGTACTAGGGATTGAACTCAGGGGTACTCGACCACTTAGCCATATCCCCAGCCCTATGTTGTGTTTTATGTAGAGACAAGGTCTCACTGAGTTGCTTAGTGCCTCACCGTTGCTGAGGCTGGCATTGAACTCGTGATTCTCCTGTCTTAGCCTCCCAAAGTGCTGGGATTACAGGCGTGTGCCACTGTGCCCAGCTTTTTGTTGATTTTTGCAAGACAATAGTTCAAGAACAATTAATTACATGGGTCGATGCTCTGTGACTCCTCAAATCCAACCCACACTAGGTAACTTAAGTGTAATTATTAATGCATTGCTGGGCTCACTAGAAAGAAAATAGCTAAATGTAAGAAAAATGGAAGGTGGAGTAAAGGCATGGAAAAGGAACATAGATGTCAATCCAGCAGAGCAACCGGGAGGCTGGGGGAAGGAAGTGATGCTGAAACTAAGGCTATTTTGTAAAAAGCTGGGACCCCTGAAGGGAACTGAACTATGGTAGTAGTAGCTCCTAGCAAAAGGAAATACAAATCTTTTCTGGAGGAAATTTAAGTCCTCAGGATTCACCAATGAATTTGCAATATGACAGTGTACAAACATGCAAGCCATAAAGAATGATTTAGCAGCTGGTGCACATCCGTAATCCCAGTGGCTCGGAAGGCTGAGGCAGGAGGATTGAGAGTTCAAAGTCAGCCTCAGCAATTTAGCTAGGCCCTAAGCAACTCAGTGAGGCCCTGTCTCTAAATAAAATACAAAAAAGGGCTGGGGATGTGGCTCAGTGGTTAAGTGCCCCTGGGTTTAATCTCCAGTACTAAAAAAAGAAAAAAAAAAAGAATGAGTTAGCAGAAACAATAAACACAAAGTTAGACCTCCAAGGAGTTCAGACTATCAAAATTACATCAACAGCATAAAACATGTATGCATAAAATGTTTAAAGGAACTAAAGCATAGATATAAAAAATAAAAGAAAGAAATCAGAAGCTATTAAAATCAGCAAATTTCATTTTAGAAATGAAATATAAAAGAATTGAAAATAAAAACTAAATAAATAGGAAAAACAGGGAATTAGTGAACTTGGTGATAGATGTAAAGAAACAATCCAGTTAAGCAGAGAGAAAGAGATTAGAAAACACCAGCATTCTAACATGTCCAATGAGAAATGTCAAAGGAGAGAATAAACAGTATTTAAAAAGATGACTGACACTTTTCTAGAGTTGAGAAAAAAATGCAAATCCCAGAAAAAGAAAAAGCAGAGCAACTTCTACCATGCAGGACAAATAAAAAGCAATTCATGTCTAGACATTGTTTGAAAGCTGCAAAAGGACAAAAACAGAGAACTTAAAATCAGCCAGATGGAAAGGACAGGCGATATACACAGGAACTACCATCGGACTACAGCACACTTTTCAGTGGGAGCCACAGAAGCCAGGTGAAGGTGAAATAGTGTCTTCTTGTATGTGGTGAGAAAGTTACTGTTAGTCAAGAGCTGTCAGCTCAACATAACTTGTTTTCCAAGATAAAGCAAAATCAAGACATCACATTAAACAAACAAAAAAAAAATGGAAAGAATTTACCACCTATAGAGCTCCACTAAAGAAACTTCTAGCCGGGCGCGGTGGCTCAAGCCTGTAATCCCAGCACTTAGGGAGGCTGAGACAGGAGGATCGCGAGTTCAAAGCCAGCCTCAGCAACAGCGAGGTGCTAAGCAACTCAGTGAGACCCTGTCTCTACATAAAACACAAAATAGGGCTGGGAATGTGGCTCAGTGGTCGAGTACCCCTGAGTTCAATCCCCGGTACCAA
>PVHX01010065.1:15290-62307 GCA_004024805.1 Geosciurus inauris | reverse complement strand
GAAACTTCTAAAGGCTACATTTCAGAGGGAAGGAAACTAATTACAAGAAGTACAGTCTGAGATAAAAAGGAATGATAGACAAAGAAGTTGGTAAACGGGTAGGAAAACGTAAGTAAATAGTGTTTACTTAATGTATTCTTACTGGGCTGGAGTTGTAGCTCAGGGGTAGAGCACTTGTCTAGCATGTGTGAAGTACTGGGTTCGATTCTCAGCACAACTTATAAATAAATTAAAATAAAGTTCTATCAACAACTAAAAAAATTTATTAAAAAAATGTAATACTACTAATTGGTGGATTTAACAGAAGGAAAAAATTTAAAATTTTGGACAAAAAGAGCAAATAATTTGAGATAACTTTCTAAAGAGAGTGAAGACATTGTTTCACTTAAGAATGTTAAGCAATCATTTCAGTGCTAAGAAAAAGAGAATGTATAACTGCCATATCATCAGAAAGAAAAAGTTACTCTATCAGTCTCCATAATTATTTTCTTTTTTGGGGGAAGGGGTGCTGGGGATTGAACCCAGCCAGGGGTGCTCTACCACTGAGCCACATCCCCAGACCCTTTTTTTCTTTGAGACAAAGTCTCGCTAAGTTTCTGAGCTGGTCTTGAACTTGTGATCCTCCTGGCCCAGCCTCCCTGGTGTCTGCATTACAGGTATGCTCTGCTGTGCCTGGCTTAGTCTCCATCATTTTGTTGCAGTTTTCAAAAGTACATTAAATAACAGACTTTACTAAATTTAAATTAAACATAATCAAGGTTTCCCCAAGGAGACGATGCTCGTTTAAAGTCTATGCTAACCACATTTGTGGAACAAGGTTTCGCTCACCTTCCGCGGTGGTGTGGACTTTCCGGAATCTAAATCGAGATCGAGGTACTCCACCTGCTTGTCTCCTTTGGGCTTTATCATAGGACTGCTCCCTCCATCAAGGCTATTACTGCCAAAAAGATTCTGAAAGCAAAACACAGCACCAACAGCGGTCAAACATTCATGAGACACACTACTCAACCTTTTTCATTTGAGTTGGGGGTCTCAACACTCCTGGGCTCAACAGATCCTCCTGACTCAGCCTTCTGAGTAGATAGGAATACACATGTGCGTCACCACCAATGACACATATCACTCATCTTGTAATTGTTTTTCAAAAGAACATTGCTAGGAAAAAATGTCTGCTTAAGAAAATTAAACTCTTAGGACTGAATAAAAATATTTTAAATGTATTAAAATTTAGAACAAGCTAAAAAGTAGTTTCAGAAGTTAAATTTGGTTAAACCAAGACTGGGACATCAAAACACAGCTGCCCATAAAAGTTCAATCTGAACATTATTAAAATTATATTGTAATCAATTACATTTTTATAGCATAGTCTCCTTATTCCCATTGCTTTCAAAGTAAACTTAAAAGAAACCTTCTACATTTAATTTAAGGGCTTTCACATGCAAAAAAATCTGAGTTAAGTATGTTATCTCAAGGTTATAGATAATGACTCCAAGGTCTATTTTATTTTAATCATCTGGATTTTTTTTTTTTTTTTTTTTTTTTTGGTACTGGGGATTGAACTCAGGGGCACTCGAACACTGAGGCACATCCCCAGCCCTATTTTGTGTTTTATGTAGAGACAGGGTCTCACTGAGTTGCTTAGCACCTCGCCTTTGCTGAGGTTGGCTTTGAACTCGTGATTCTCCTGTCTCAGCCTCCCGAAGTGCTGGGATTACAAGCGTGAGCCACCACGCCCGGCTCTTAATCATCTGGATTTTTAACCAATTAATTTCCTCTGTCTTAGCTTAATCCTTTCCTTTCTAAAAGTGTACAATATAGGACTGCTCTCTAAAGTAAAATAAAAAAAATAGGAAGAGAGAGAATAGCAATAAACAAGAACCAAAAAGCTAGTGGCCTGAGAAAAATAAAAACGGAGGAGGTTAATAGGAACCTAAATAACAGGAGGGCGGCATGTGCTTACGTGCCCGCGTTCACCCCTCTCCTCTAATTATGGCAGTATCCTAAGTGTGCGCCAACGTGACTTGCTCCCATGCACACCACTGTCCCCCCATCCAGAAATACTGTCTCACAAGGAAGACCACATGCTCGTTAGGGACTTGCACCCCACGCCCTCTGCCATGTTGACACTAGCATCCATGCATGGCCTCATGCTTCAGACGGGAAAACAAATTCAACCTGAAAACTACATAAATCTGGTTCTGTTGACTCTTGGATGTAGCTACTTCACCTGTCTCCCATGACCCCCAGTTAAAGCAGAGAAAGTTGTGTTTAAAGGGAAGGACATTTGCTGGAAAAATACTCAGTTTATTCCCTTGTGTGGTAGCAGGGTTGCTGACAGGTAGTATAAATCCTTTTATAAATTGGGCCAGGGCCCGTAGCCTGGCGAGGGGCATCACTGGATTTCATGTGGCGCAGTGTACATGCAACTGCACAGGTGAATGCATTGACCCTATTTAGAGAAAAAAAATCAAATTTATCAATGACTACAAATGAAATATTGAAATGAACATGTAGGACTAAAAAATATAAGAAAATTTTGGACATGTAGAATGGCTAACAACAGTACCCCCCATTTTACTAATTCATGAAGAAGCTGAAATCAGTGCCTATTTTTTTTTTTTAAGGCCATATTTCAATCTCATGATAAATCAGCTGGGAAGGTGAGCAATATTCCATGTTCAAAGGTGATGGGTAACAACCCACATTCCATGTTCCTCTGCCTGGAAACGCCTAGAAGTGTTCACAGTGTTATAAAGCTACAAAGGGAATCCATAAATTCGTATGACCTGCTTGCTTAACCCCAGTAAACTGTCTCCAAAGAGAACTTCTCGGAACTGCTAGTTAAGTTTTATGCCTAATGGCTACTAAAACTGGAAGTGTTTAAGTACTGTTCAAATCTGTGTGTCCATGAGGAAGTTTATTTGCCCTTGATCCAGTTTCAATAGGGAATAGCCTCCCTCTGTGTTCCAGCCTTTTACCCAGTGTATTTCCAAAGCAGTTTTTGGAGAAACTCTGAAGATTGTGGGAGTTACCGTGTTCTATAAATTAAATAACAAAACAGTAGTGCTAGATTTTAATAAAATTCTTTTTAAAATATGTAAAATCATTTAGGATATATATGTTGTTACCATGTAACGACTTACATCTTTAGTAATAGTGTACCATCACTTAAATTTCAGGTATTAAATTGGTTCAAATGCTTGACATTGATCTTCATACACATTAGTGTACAGCATCACCAATTCACTGTTTCACTAGGGCCTAATCTAGGAAATGTCAATGTATAGAATTTGGGAAAATGTCAATGTATAGAATTTGGTCTTCATTGCAGGTATAAACCAGATGTGTTCTGATCCTATCTCAACTTAGAATTTCAAGATTATTTTATTACTGACTTCATCTGCATGCATTAGATCCTGTGAGCTTCCATGGTGTTTCATTAGTATATTAAGTTCCCAGTATTGTTACGATGATCACATAATTTTCTAAGGAAGAGCTGCATGGACACCAAGGAGGCCTTGAAGTTGGCCTTGCAGCCTTGCAGGAGGTGGGAATGGCTCAGTTGACTTCTCTACTGCACATGATAGACAGATATTTCCACCTGGGTCTTTTTTGTTCATTTCTAACACTTATGACCAAAGTTCTTCAGAAATCCATCAGGGATTATTTAGACATCTCTCCTGGCAAATAAATGTAGCCTTCTGGTTTAATATTATAGGTACAAGTCCCTATTTTTACTTCTGATTGTAACAGTATTTATTTATGGTCTTTTATCTTCATCTATGACAAATAATACTTTCAAACTTTCCTATTACATGGTGTTTCTAAGATTTTCATGGCTCCTTACTATTTTGGGCTAAAGAATAAACTCTCCTTTACCTTACTCTAATTATTTTGCAATTAAAAAAACCAAAATAGTTCAGCCGGGCATGGTGGCGCATGCCTGTAATCCCAGCACTTTGGGAGGCTGAGACAGGAGAATGGCCAGTTCAAAGCCAGCCTCAAGCAATGGCGAGGCGCTAAGCAACTCAGTGAGACCTTGTCTCTACATAAAACACAAAGTAGGGCTGGGGATGTGGCTCAGTGGTCGAGTACCCCTAAGTTCAATCTCCAGTACCCAAAACAAAACAAAAGAAAACAAAACACCAGTTCAACTATCTAAAGATGAAAGTTGGTGACAGTATCTACTCTGATGTAGTATTTAGGATTTACTGATTCTCAAGATAGTTGGGTCTATTCACTATGATGAGAAAAGAAATTTAATTAATAAAAAATGATAGAACAACTACTTATCAAGTCAAAAAAATATTGAATACAAAAACTATGAGTCAGTAAAAGTTTTTCTGCCTTGAGTAATCTGTAAAATCATTATTGGTTTAATTAGTTACAGCCTAATTCAATGTTGACCTAAATATTATAATTTATTTTTGAATACTTCATAAATTTGATAATTTTTAAAGTTAAACAGTATAGCACAAATCAAGCTTTCCGTATCACTTAATTATGATCCCTGACATATATGTGTGAGGGACCCACTTTGCTTAAAATCTATGCAGAATGAAAAACATTCATTAATTGAAAGAAAAAAGAAAGAAAATAAGACCTCCAAAATGTGACTCAAATTTTTGATATTCAATATTTGCTTATCCTGTTGTTCCCCAACTGCTCTCCCTTCTCCCATGGTGGGACTTTTATGTGAGTCCAATGTCCTTTTGAAAAAAGATTGTTTCCCAGACCCTTTTGTGTCTGAAAGTGGCCACAGGCTAAGTTCTGGTTCCTGGTTTGTCTATGGCCATTTCCAGGAACTAACTTTATAAGGCTGCTGGGTTGAACCCTTTGCTCCTGCTCCCTCTGCCCCACCCTGCAGTCTGCAGTCAATCTGTTGGCTGGAACATGACCTTGCTCCATGAGCATGTAAGCTACATGCTGAGGGGCAGAATCTTGCAGAACTGAAAGAGGCCTGAATCCCAGAAGATTCTAGAGCATAGCTGCCCTGACAGCTCTCAATTGATTCTCCGGATTTTTGCATGAGAAAGAAAGAAACTTCTTTCCTAAGTCACTATTACTTACTTCTGTTTCTCAGAGTAAGCCTGAAAAAACAGGTTAGTAATACTAAATAGGTTTAGTAGATCCTCTTAGCTACTAAACTACAAATGACAGAATAAGCATTAAATCTGAGTTAAGAAAAAGCAAAAGCAAAATAGTTTTAAAAATTAAAATTGATTTTTATTCTAAAACATCTAAAGTACTTTTTAGATTTCTGAGAAACAAAACATTTGCTGCTGTTACAAAGTTCTCATGCCTTGTGGCAATACAGCCAACCTGAAATAAATTATATTTTTACCAGTTCTTTTTTAATCTTTAAGCTCAAGGGTAAACTCTTGAAAGATTATCAAAAACTTCCCATGTAAGACCTTCTCACCACGACAGTGTCGTGACATGGGCCTGGAGCATGACATTATCAAATGCTTCCAGTATATTTTCCTAAAGAGTATCAAAAACCACGCACATTTTAAAGGAAGTTTTTCTAGAAAACTGCTATAGATGGATCAGGAATGTCCCCCAAAAGCCCATGTGTTAAATGCTTGGTCCTTATTGTGGTGCTACTAGAATGTGGGGGAACTGGTGGAACCTTTAAGAAGCAGGGCTTAGTGGGAGGTCGCGAGGTCATCCTGGGCATGCCTTTGAAGGGATTGTTGAGATCCTGGTCTCTCTTCTTGTTCTCTCTTATTTCCTGGCCATGAGGTGAGTGTTTCCTTCTGCCACTTGCTCCTGCCAAGATGTACTACAGGTCCAGAGAAACAGAGCCAGCCAATCCTAGACTGCAACCTCCAAATCTGTGACCCAAATAAACCTTTTCTCTTTATAAGTTCATCAGTTTAAAAAGTATTTGTTACGGTAACATAAAGCTGATTTAACAGAAACTTATTTTTCAATGGTTTATGATTATAATGATATTAAATTTTGACCCTTTCCTGGTTTTAGACTTTATGATACTGTGTTCACAAAAGAAATTAAAAAGTTGTCTTTGGTTGTTTTCCCTTAAGTGTAGAAAGAAAAAGACACAAGGGTAAAGTTTATAGACTGAAGAAAAATGATAACTTGAATGATGGCAAAGGACTGCACAGGAAAGGAGAAGTTAAGGCAAAGATTTTACATACTGCATCTTCGCTGGACAGGTTCGGGTTCATGGGCACGTAATTCTCCTCGCTGTCATGCGAATCACTGCTTGATGTTGTGCTATGCACCGAGTCTGGCCGTGGGGACATGGGAAACCTAGAGGAGCTAATCACAGAAATGATCATCCCATACATAAACCTTGATGAAAACTTGTGAAATCGCTCCCCTAAATAAAAATGATGGTGTGCAATCCTTTGAAATATTCACTTACATTGACTGTACACATTAATTACAACAGAATTTATTATGCACATTAAAGCACACAACTAACACACATGTATTGTAAAAGGAGATTTGGACATCAAATTATGTTGTGTAATACAAACAAAAGATAAGTTATTACTAGTGATGTGTAGAGAAGACTTTCATATAAACATAAAAAGGTTTAAGAATTCCTACTTTTTTTAAAAAAATTTCTATGTATACATATAACACAAATGCATGTTCTTAAGTTTGTAAAATTATTTTCATTTCCCCATATATATATATTTAAATAAATCTCAATTAAGTAATCCCCTTAAGAAACTACTATATTTTCTAGATAAGTAGTTCTCAGAATTTTTTTTTTTTCTTTTGGTACTGGAGATTGAACTCAGGGGTACTTGACCACTGAGCCATATCCCCAGCCCTATTTTGTGTTTTCTGTAGAGACAGGGTCTCAGCCTCCCTAAGTGCTGGGATTACAGGCTTGCGCCACTGTACCCGGCTCTCAGAAATTTTTGATCCAATGAACCCTTCATACTCTTAAAAATACTAAGAACCTCAAGGTACTTAATATGAATTATTCTATTGATATTTACCATATCAGAAATGAAAATAGAAGTATTTTTAAAATACAAGAGTACACAAATACACATTAATTGTCACAGTGATATCACATATCATGAGAACTCACATGATCTGGAAAGCTCCACAGTGCAGAACGAGTGGAAAAGGTAAATGACATCTTGGTATCCTAATGAAAATAGTTCTGACTACACAGAATCCTCAAAAGGAGGGCTCCTCAGTGACCATCCTTTGAGAATCACTGTTCTAGATAAATTTCTTAAAAATGAAAATTCTAGATAGTCATGTTATACTATGTATTTTTTTAGATATTTTTTAGTTGTAGATGGACATAATACCTTTATTTAGTTGTTTTTTTTTTTTTTTATGTGGTGCTGAGGATAGAACCCAGTGCCTCACACATGCTAGGCAAGCCCTCTACCACTGAGCTTCAACCCCATCCCCTACCGTATATATTTTAAATAAAGTACTTACTCTCGAGCAAAACTCCTTGTGATGGGAGATCTAACTGGAGCTTGTAATTCTTCCCATTCTGGCAAAGGTTTTATTTCTAAAGGTGCAGGCTTGGCTGAAAAGAAAGGAAGAAGAGAAGATTTTGGTGTACAGAACTTTGGAAAGCAAACAGGATCCTCTGAATCTCAATTTTTATTTGCTAGAATATACACAAAACCCGCTAATTTCACACATGAAACAAAGTTCATGGATACTACTTGATATGACATAGTTAAATGCTTAGAAAAAAAAAGTTTCATGATTGTTTAAGCTCCAGCATGCATGTTACTTCTTAACTGAATGTTTTGTGAGTATAGGGTAAATGTGAAAAAGAAAAAAGTAATGTGATACAATTCCATTATAGTTGCTTGACTTATAACTTTTCATTATTTCATTAACTCATTCTTTTAATAATTTCATCCTCAATATGGAAATTGAATCATCTACATAAAAATGTTACTATTCTTCAATATTGAAGCATCAGTTACACTACATGGGTAAAAGGATGCATAGGGAGGATTAAGACCAAAACTTTGGTAAAATCTAAAACAAAATTCTGCTAAGATCAAAAGGATTAATTATCAAATCTTTTAAAACAATTCACACACCATCTGGTAATGAAACAAGAGAGTAAATTATAACTTTGGACTCAAATTCTGCTCTAAGAAAAGGCCATAATTACTTGAAACAATCACTCCAAACTTTTAGCTTAATTTAACCAATGAATCCTTTACCAAATTACGTAAAACTAAGTAATGCTTATTTTTAGCTTTATTTATAGGAGGCCTCTACTTATTTACCTCATTATTGCAGTAAACAGTTATTACAACTAGTATGTACCAGAGTTCTTGGTCTTTTCCTTAAAGTCAAGACTGAAATGTTTTTCAGAAAGGTACAGAGTGAGCAGAAAAATTAAAATACCATTTTTTAATGTTAATTATATTGTAGAAAACTGCTCAGACACATTGGGTAAATATCTTAGTTATGCTTCATCTTGCCACTTGAAGGGAAAACATTCACTTTGCCATGTTTCCTTAGTATCATTGATGTATGTGCAATTTAAAATTTTTTTTGGTAGTCGTAGATGGACAGCATGCCTTTATTTTATTTGTTTATTTTTATGTGTGCTGAAGATCGAACTCAGTGCCTCACACATGCTAGGCAAGCACTCTACCACCGATCATAGCCCCAGCCCAGATGTAAGTGCAATTTTAATCAACTAGGTTACAGTTACCATCCATCTGCAAAATAGGTAGTCATTTCAAAAGACTATAAGAGATTTCCTGGGGCTCACAGGTATTTTTGTCAACTCAAATATAATGCAGATTGACTTACTAAATTTGAGTTAAAACAATTTTGCTTGTGTATATTAAACATGTACAGAATATTATGCTGACTGCAGGTATTTCAAAATTCTTAGTGTTTCATTTTTCTTAAATTGTTTTTTGAGTTGTTGATGGAGCTTTATTTTATTCATTTATTTATATGTGGTGCTGAGAATTGAACCGAGTGCTTCACATATGCTAGGCAGGCTCTCTACCACTGAACCACAACTCCAGCCCCTTAGTGTTTCATTTTTTGACACCCAAAGGCTAATAGTAATTTAGCTGTCAGTATCTAAGTAATGGCATAATTAAATACATAAAAATACACGATATATATATGTGTGTGTATATACATATATATACACAAAGAGCTAATTGGAACTCACAAGCAGTTCACAAACTTAAAGAAAATGATGTTTCATTGCCTAAAACATTAAAAGAATAATGCCACAAGGCAAGACTGAATATCATATATTATCTGATATTTAACAAGCTACTGTTAATGGCATACCAAGTAGAATCAGTGCCTTATGAGAAGCATTCACTATAGAAATAATGTGCTTTGGGAAGCTTTAATTTACAACGGCAGTAGTATTTAAGGCTCCACTTTTTTTGCTTTTTAAGAAAAAAACATGAAATAATAAAATTCCCAGCATCCCAGAGAGCATGCGTTGCTGAAGTACATACCCTTTCTTCTCGTAGCAAAGTCACCTATGGTTTGTGAATCAGTTCGCTCTAAACCATGGGGTTTGGGTCTTAAAATTTTAGGACTTTGACCTAATTGGTAGAAAGAAGACTCTCTTAATATAATGTTATTTTTAAATTGGAAAAAGGATTCTGTTAAAAAAAAAAAAGAAAAAAGCAGCAGAGCCCTATGCAGAAATGTTATATCTTAAAGGCATAAATAAAAATTTGTTTGTGGAAAATATTCCAACCTTGCCACACATCATTCATGCTCAGCACAAGGAGAAGAAGGAAGCCACATGCGACCAGGTAAGGAGTCAAGGGTTATAAAGGGCAGCAGGGTTTTAGTGGGAAACCACTAAAACCAGAGGGGCTGGTTATTGCTATTTAAGGGAAGGGAGAAAAAACACAGGCCCTGTTAGTTTTTCTTCTAACATGTCTTAGAAAACTGGATCCAGTAAAAAATCCCTCAGTTAGATCTGTGAAGTTGGATGTTTCATGAGAAAATAGGAAGGCCTGCTTCTCTAGGATACCACTTTTCTCATTTGGTACAGATGAGAAAAGGGTTTTAAAACCCAGATCTGACTATTCCTGCACCTCTTGACCAGGCCCTTGTACAGAAGCAGGCGGCCACTACAATATTTGTTAACCTCGTACAGAAGTAGGTAGTCACTACAATATCTGCTAACCTAGTACAGAAGCAGGTGGTCACTACAATATTTGCTAAACTAAGACTAAAACCAAGACCAACATTGATCTATGTCCCTTGGATACACAGTAACTGCCCAGTGACTTCATCTTCCAAGAATGAGATATTTAGATTCTAGCACTAGTGATTGTCCAGCTTCAACATAATGTACTAGAAAGCAGAAATGCAGCTGCCTTCATTTTCCCTGCCACCTATAAGTATTGCCAAAAAGCTCTGTGAAAAGTACCTAGTTCACAGCTGTTGGTTTCTTCACACCTTTCCAGAAGCCTGGATGCCAGAGTCACAAAATCATGGGATCGGTAATTTAAGTTACCCTATTCTCAGTGGTACCAAATTTCCTTTATTCTTGGAATTTACAAAGCTGAGGTGACATCTATGAGATGGCAAGTTAGAATTTGCTGGTCAAAGGCTGATATCTAGCACCTCATCTGTTGAAATCAAAACATTTCTTTTTTTTTTTATATATTTATTTTTTAGTTGTAGGTGGACAGAATATCTTTATTTTTATTTTTATGTGGTGCTGAGGATCGAACCCAGTGCCTCCCGCGTGCTAGGCGAGCACGCTACCACTGCGCCATAACCCCAGCCCCGAAATCAAAACATTTCTTAAGATATGATTCAGGTGATGGCTGGGGATGTAGCTCAGTGGTACAGCCCTTGCCTTGCATGCATATAACGTCCTGGGTTCAATCCCCAGTACCTCAAAAAACAAAAACAAAAAACTTTAAAGATATGATCCAGGTTAAAATATAACAATTTAACCAACTTTCTACGTTAAATAATTAATACATTGAGTTTATTCAGAAATGAGGCAGGTGTAGCTTAAAATGTGAGTAATCAAATTTTGGGCAAGATATACTCCCTAACCCTTCACATTATCCAGGGCCTACAAATGACAGGACTTTTCTAAAACAAAGGCAAATGCCAGCTCTTTAAACCCCCAATAGCTCACCACACTTCAAAGAGAACAAGAGGCAGAGGGTAAGTTTAGAAAAATCATTATTTTTGAGCCAAAAGGTCCTTAGATCTAATCCAGCTTCTTGATTTTATGGATGAGATGTTCCTGGAGAACCAGAAGTTAAGTAACCTCCTCAGGTCACAGCAGGCTTCTGCCAGCCTGCCACCTCCTAGGGAAGAGTTCTTGTCCTGTGACCATAACTGCCTTCACCTCTGTCCCTTTGGAAGATACAGGGAACCTTAGGAAATACAGTGTGCAGTTTGAACTCTCCAGTTCAGCCTGAGATGTTCTAGTACTCCAGGATGCAAAGTCACAAGCTAGGCAACTCTACTAGAGGAAAGCAGAAACGTGCTTATCATATATGTGTTATGTGTTAGCTGATATTACTTGGAATATGTAGATGTGGCTCTGGGTGCTACAACATCTTTGAATGCCTCCAGTTGACATGGAGGATGTGATATTTAATAATTACAAAGTGCCATTAGAATTATTTTTGGTGTGCTGGTGTCTACCCACTGGCTGTCCTCACTTCTCCTCTTCCGAAGGACCCATTTTCATTAGTTGCTCAGCCTCCTCCTGATTTTATTCACTATGATCACCTCCCAGTGGTCACTGTGCCATTTCTCAATTTAGCACCCTTGGCCAAGCACCCTATCTGTGCATGTGGTTAAATAATCCACGTCAAATGACTGCCGTGTCTACCTTGCTGTGGTTTCTCACATTTTCTTGGGTCCACACATCAGCTGCTTGCCAGATCACCCCCAACTGTCCTTTTTCCTCCAAACCATGCCATTTTTCTGCCTCCACCAGCACTAGCAACGACATCCTTTCTTGGATCTTTGGATCCTTGGGTGTAAAACCTCAAGGCTGTATTTTAAGAGTCCATCTGTATTTGGTCTCAAAATGCTGATAATTTGCCAATATGTCAACTTGTATTTTGGTCCTGGGGGACTGAACCCAGGGTTGGTTAGGCCACTGAGCTACATCCCCAGCCCTTTTTATTTTTTATTTTGAGACAGGGTCTCATCTAGTTACTGAGGCTGGCTTTTGAACTCACGATCCTCCTGCCTCAGCGCCCTGAGCTGCTGGGATTACAGGCATGTGCCACCATGCTGGGCCAATATATTAACTTTAAAAATGAGAAGCACAAAATGGTAGCTAACAGAGGTCAGTGAGAATGTTACCTAAGCTTGGATGAACGCTGGCTTATGGTTGTGATTGAGAATGATTAGAGGTATATGAAAAATAACCAGGAGCGTCTTTTGAAACTTATGCTTAGGGAAAGAAAAACGAGGCAGGAACAAGCCTGCTATTTGTAAAGGAAGAGAAAGTAATATTAATAGATTAAAAAAAAAAAGACACTCAATGCCTATCTTGCATTGGTCTTCTCCAGCAAGGAGAGAGATCTTCAAACTGAAAAGAACAGAAGAAACAAGAAACGATCAGAGCTACTAATGGCCCCATCGTGTGAGCAGAGTGTACGATGGTACCTAGGTGCTTTCAAGTTTTACTCAATGAATTACATTTCAAGATACCAAATGAGTTTACAGACAACAACACAGAATTCATAGCAGTAATGTAGGGAAATCATGGAGAATGTGGAAGGTGCATGAGAACAAGCCACAGATGTCTTTAATGTCCCATTTGTCCCCTGAATTGTGTGCTGCTCTGGTTCAACAGTTTTCTTCTCCTTTTCTCGTGTATGACTTTAAAATTTCAGTCCTTTTCCCCACTCTTTCACTGTCTATCAGTCATTGCTGTATTAATCCAGTGTCTTTCATTTCTACACAAAGATCAAGTGATAATACATCCTCTAAGACTTCCTTGAGAAATACTTCCATACTTAATCATTAATAACAAGCAATTGTTGAGGGTTTCCTATGCACTGGGTATTCTAAAAATGACTGAACCCTCCCAAAGACTTGGTAAGGAAGACAGAAGGAAGACAGATTTTCATGTTATCACCAAGCAGCTGGGGCCTCAGAGTCACCCAGACGCTGACTGGCAGTGCCAGAACAGAGATCCTTTGATTCCACATGGAGGGTTTGTGCTCTTATCTGTCTATTCTTATACCAGTCTGGAACCCTGACTTTAGCTATTCTATTTGTATTGTTTGTGTCCAGTGTTTTCTCAACTACATTTTAAGGACTTTACACATTAAATAGAGACATAATCACATTTCTCTGAAGGCCTTTTTACCTTCATGCCTAATATATGCTTATTGGTCACAAGAAAAACGTGTAAAATAACAGTGACTTTGAGGATATATGCCACGTGGAAAAAGGAATCTTTTTTTTTTATTTTGGTGCTCGGTATTGAACCCAGAGCCTTATGCAAGCGAGGTAAGCACTCTACCAACTGAGCTATATCCCCAGCCCCAAAAAAGGAATTTTCAAAGTAGTCACATGATCCCAGGAGACACAAATAAGGCAGAAGCAGATGTGTGATATCAGGGAGCTTCATTTTTTTTTTTTTTTTTTGCCAGAGTACTAAAAAGGCACTCCTTTTCCAGGATATTTCTTGTTTTCTTTTCTTTCTCTGTGTGTGTGGTAGTGAGGGTACTAGAGATTGAACTCAGGGTCTTGCACACCCTAGGCAACAACTCTACCACTGAGCTACATCCTCAGCTCTCCTAAGTTTTATTTTGAGACAGGGTCTTGCTATGTGGCCCAGGTTGACCTCAAATCTGTGACCTCCTGCCTCATCCACCCACGAAGCCAGGATTATAGGTGTGTGCTACCATGCCCAGCTCCTTGGTTTGCTCTTTAAAAAAATATGATAATTTGGGCTGGGGTTATAGCTCAGTGCTAGAGCACTTGCCTTGCACATATGAGGCACGGGGTTCAGTCTTTGGCACCACATAAAAATAAACAAAGGTACTGTATTCAATACAACTAAAAATATTTAAAAAATAATAATTTTAGTTAGGATTTAAAAGTGCATGCATTTATAAAACTTACATGCATGTTCTGCTATATAAAAAGCTTAAGGTTGATTTTCAGGTAAAAGTCACAACCCAGGAATGTTGTATGAAATGTCCTGTGTCACTTAGGCATTTTGGCAGCTTTAAGTCTTTCCTAATTCAATTCACCATTTATGTTCCAGACAGAAAAGCCAGGCCCCAATGGCAGCCTCATATGACTTATGAAAAAAGAAAGGAGAAATAGAAGTCCAAGTATATGTTAGCAGACTCATCTCAGCCCGTCTCCTCTGCCTGTGTGCAAGTAATCTGAATGTTTTTCTGTTACAGAAAATAGTGAACACAAATAATCAGAAGACTAAAGCAAAGGAAAAAAAATGTGCCAACTCTGGTGATATACAACACATGGATTCCCACATTCTGAGAGTAAACAGAAATTCACTGGAGCCTTTAAATCCAACCAGTTATGACTTGGCTTTCTCCAGACAAAGCCTGAACAAAGAATGTAGCACAATTTGGCAAGCAGCACTGACTGGTGAGATTCCTATTCGTGCTTTAACCCTTAGGGAGGCTGGCACTCCCTGGATCATCCGATCTGCTACCTAATTTTGAGTATAACCTGGTACACCTTACTTTCTGGTCCAGATATTTTCCCAAAACTCCTAATCTAGGTAGCTAACAGTCTATAGAACACCCATGTAGATGCTCCTCAGACATTCATGCTATTCAAAACTGAATTCATCCCTGACCTACCACAAACCTTCTCTAATTTTTGGATGGCCAGACATAGCAGATGTCTCATGTAGATTCTGTTTTCTCTTACTTCCCGGTATCCATTTGACTTTGTAAAAAAAAAAACAAAAACCAAAACAGTAGTTTGTTTTCATAATAAAGGAAATCTCCTCCAGGGAAATAAATTTTTTTTTTGATACTTGGGAATTGATACCCAGGAGCACTTAGCCACTGAGTCACATCCCCAGCCCCTTTTTGTATTTTATTAGAGACAGGGTCTCTCCGAATTGCTTAGGGCCTTGCTAAGTTGCTGAGGCTGGCTTTGAATTCCTGTCTCAGTCCTTTTGTCTCAGCCTCCTGAGCCTCTGGGATTACAGGCATGTGCCACTGCCCCCAGCTAGCAAATGTATCTTTAATTTTAGTATTCTCATTAGCTAACAACATGGCTTAAATATACAGACCCATGCAAATTAAACTAGGCTTGTTTGAAATACTAAGCAAAACTTAAGGAAAAAAATTCACATTTACATTATAGCTTTAGATGAATATTCTTAATTTATTCAACATTTAAAATGACACAAATTCTGGGTGCGGGGGTACATGCCTGTAATCCCCGCTACTCAAGAGGCTGAGTCAGGAGGATTCCAAGCTGGACGCCAGTCTGGGCAACTTAGTGAGACCCTGCCTCTAATTAATTAATGAATTAACAAATGAATAGATAGATAGGACTGGGATGTAGTTCAGTGGCAAAGTGCCCTTGGTTTTGATTCCCAGTTCTGCAAAACAAATAAACTGATAAATAAATAAACAGACACAAAAAGGACTTGAACTGTATTTTGAAATGACTAAGAATTCAAATGTATGACTTAATAAATATAAGCTAAAGCTACCTTTGGTTTTACCAAATTTTCACTTTATTCTTAAAATAGTAAGGATATTTTACTACTTCAAATTTTCTTTCGTCACCTTTATCTCTGAAGGTATATGGGATACAGAATAATTTCCTTCATTTGATAAATTTTCATGACACACATCTTATAGTCAAGGGTTGGGAAGTATAAAGATGAGGCTATCCCCAATGATTAAGAAGCATAAATTAATGTACTGTGCGGGCCTGGCCAGCTGTAAAACAACAGAGTTATCTATATATTTGGCAGTAATTTTATCTCTTTATGAATTTGTGTTCTTCTTTCTTTTTTAAAATATATTTTTAGTTGCAGATGGACACAATACTTTTATTTTATTTATTTTTGTGTGGTGCTGGGGATTAAACCCAGTACCTTACATGTTCTAGGCAAACGCTCTACCACTGAGCCACAATCCCAGCCCCAAATTTGTGTTCTTTCTATGACTCACAGAGTTGCAGGATTTTAAAACTAAAGAGCATTCTGTTTTAGAGTTGATCTAATTTTACATTTTAAAATAAGAAAATTAATGCAAAGATAAGTTAACTGATGTGTCTATTCCCATTTAACAGAAAGGAGTGGTTGTTAATGGTGGTAAGAAAAAAAATTCTAGATGTTTGAATTCTTGGTCCTTTTTCAATTGCATTGCTCTTTGACCTCATCACTGTAACCTATTTTAGGGGCTTATTAAAAAAATCCAAACATTATACTCTAGAAATTTGCTATTTAGATGTAAAATTGCTTAGCCCGTGGTCCCCAAGCCTCCCCTTGATTTGCTCTTGACCATTTGTTTTTTTTCTGGAGGAGGGAAGACATTTTCAAACTCCTAAAAGCTACTTGAGCCCATCAAAACAGTGAGATGATTTTTATTCCAAGGAACTGCCTCCAAGAATGCTGGAACATCCTTGCAAAATCACAAATAACAACTTCTGCAAACCATGACCCTAAGGGAAGGGAGCCTCAATGCAGTCCCACCACTCTCGCCCCCTATGGGGCGAGCGACACACTGCAGGGTGCTCTGGTTGAGTGCAGACGCCAGAAAATAAAAAAATCTGTGTTTGGTGTCTGTTGTTTTCCTTTCCCCTTTCCTTTCCTTTCTTTTCTTCTTTTTTTTAAGTACAGTTCACCAACCTGTGTGGTTTCTCTAAAAGCGAGGATCTCACCCCATAGGGCTATGTGGCCTCCACTACAGTCTCAGTGTCCTCAACCCTCTTAAAAAACCACTGTCAGTTCTGTAAGTTGAAGGTGCCAGAAAGAGACTTGGGGGTAGGCCTTTCCTTTCTGATCCTGTCCCAATCAAGGCTTTGAGAACCCCAGACTTAAAAAACTAGTCAAAGTACTCTCTGAGGTAGATGATGAAAAGGAGGTCTAATGATGTAAACATCTCTAACATTTTACATAAAAGAGTATGATCAGCCTGGCGCGGTGGCGCACGCCTGTAATCCCAGCACTTAGGGAGGCTGAGACAGAAGAATCACTAGTTCAAAGCCAGCCTCAGCAATGGCAAGGCACTAAGCAACTCAGTGAGACCCTGTCTCTACATAAAACACAAAATAGGGCTGGGGATGTGGCTCAGTGGTCGAGTACCCCTGAGTTCAATCTCCAGTACCAAAAAAAAAAAAAAGAGTATGATCATTTCTTCTATTGCATTCTTAAATCAGAATGAGTTTTCCAGAGCCAACTTGCTTACCTGCATAAAACCAATTAAGGGTGCACAGAGAAGAAAGTCCAACCTCATTAGCATGGATATAGCACCCTTGGGATGGGGCAACTGCTTTGCCTCTGTTCCTCTTGGCTACCCTCCTACCCACGACTCTATGCCAGTCTCATCTCCCCTTTGAGGAAGGATTGGATGATGCTGCTTATTCTAACCAGAAGCCCCTGAGCTGCCCGTCCTCAAACACCTTCACTGCCACTCAGGCTTGCAGGCTTTCCTTAGAGGAGCTTCCCTTAGGGTGCCAAGAGCTTACCTCAGCGCAGCCCCTTCCCTGGTAATTATGATAACGTGGTGTTTACTTTTCTGCCTCCTCCACTAGACTGAGAGTCTCTGCAGAGAGGTGAGCTCTATGAATATGAATGAACTACCTTGAGCGTAGAGCTGGTGGGGTTTCAACTGACCAATCTCACACATTTTTGCTTGTCCTTTAAAAGGACAAAGGGAACAACTGACTGTCATTTCAGAAATAGGTCATCTCCAATATGGTCAAGGCTATCATGTGAGTCCACATTTCAAATGAGCAGATGCAATCTTCTCTGAAACGTGCACACACCAAGCGTCCTTGTAGGTAATGCTCACATACATTCAACTCAATGTGGAAATTTTATCTCCTTTCTGTATTACTACAGGTCTGAAAACCTACAGTATTTATTTGTCCAAAAGCTTTACAGATTATGCTACTATTTCCAGGGGGCAGTTCCAAAATCAAGAAAGAAGAAAAGTAATTCACAAGATTATTATCCTCTGCTAATTCTAAAAAGTCAAGGCAGAGTTCTGAAAAATGTTTACACTTGTTTTAATGGTCTTGCTGTATAAAGAGGAATATAATGATGTAATGATGTTAATCATACTTGTAGGCCAAGAATACTTAGGAAAAACCCCATACGATAATGAGTATGGAGTAAAAAAGGCACTCTATACTTATTTCCTTTAAATTGCAACAAGTTTAACTCGAAGCACAAACTTTAACACCTATTTATCAAAATCTGGTTACATTTACTGGTATCATTTATTCATCCTCCAAATATTTATTGTTGTAGAAATGCAGTCCTTTTTTAAAAAAAAGTTAATTTTTAAACACAGTTGAAATCTTCTTTAGGTGATCTCTTAGATAAAAAAAAAAAAGTTTAAATACATCACTGTGCCAAAAAAGATGCATGGAGGGAAGGAGCTCCCTAAGGTTAGTCTTCTGGATGCTCCCTTCACCAAGGTAAGGACCTAGACCTGAACATACTTTACCAAACCAGGCTATAAAAATACCATAAGAAATCCTGTACTGCTTTTAAAAACCAGTACCACAACTAACGTTCTGAGCTACTACAGAGTGGCATGAATGGACAAAATTGAATAAAACATAAAGACTGCATTTGATGTTCAAACATCACATTAGCTGGAGGCAGGATGAAAGTGATGGGGCTTAGGTAAATTTAGGGAGTAAATATGGTAGACCTAAATAATGACTTAATTTTAGAGATAAGTCTAAGATGATAGATCATCTTACAAGAAATTTCCAAATCCTACAAAATTACTTTTCCAGTAGAAAAATAAACCTTTGAGTTGAAGTAGTCAAAACAAACTGTCCTGTCCTTGGCGATGTATCTGCTTTCCCAGCATTTTACACAATATGCTAAGCATGTTCCTCTTCTATTAATTTATGCAAGATTTGGTTCATAGCAAATACGAAAATGAAAAAAGAGAGTCTGATGAAAATGTAGCTACCATGCACTGGGTGATAGCCAACGGTCCCTGATAACACATTAGGTATCAGCACTCAGAGCATCTATGTATTTCTGCAGCGTCAGTTACTCAGAAGTATTTGAAAAACTCACGTGTACTCCAAACTACAGCAGCTGATGTCTAAAACTGGGCTAGTAAACAAGACCAGAATGTCACTCATTTGTTGTAGGCCCTTCCTAAGAAGACAAGCACAAAACTCAGTCATCTTGGGTGCTGAACTAGTATTATGGGGCTCGGAAACTAATTGAGCCATATTTGACGGAAAGATGTTCTTATGAGTTTTACTTAAAAAGAGTAATAGTGGAAATCACATTAAGTCATTTATCTGATGTCACAGAATTTGAAATTAAAATACTCATCTGATGCTATGAATAATGAGAAGGATTTCATAATCAAATAAGACAGCTGTTTTACAGTTTTGATTCAAGGATAAACTTGGTTCTGAGATCTGAATTTGGGTTTTAAGGATGTTTTCTTTAATGGTTATCACTTTCCAAAGTGTGTTGACAAAGCTTCCCTGTCATGTTAAGTAATCTTCTCATGCCTCCTTTCTTGTATTATATTTACAAAATATAAAGGTACTAAAGAAAAGAAAAAAAAAATTTTTAATATTATGATTTTAGTAATCTCTTTACTGTTTTACTAAAACAGTTCCTGATTTTGCCAAAACCTATACGGGTGTTTTCATCTGAGCACCCTTTACCAGTTCATTTTGTACCTAAGCAAATATATCAAATGAATAATCTGACCAGTGAGTTCAGGGTGGACTCTGAATGGTTCAGATAATTTTAATTAAGTTAACAGATCAGTTAATTTTTGTGGCGCTGGGCACGGAACCCAGGGCCTTGCCCATGCTAGGCAAGTGTGCCAGCACTGAGCTGCACCTGCAGCCCTTTTTCTTCCCCTCCCATTTCTGTGAACTTTTAAAAGAATGAACACAATCTCCACAAATCCTCAGGTACTCCAGTGCACGGTACTTTCACTGCATTTGTTGGAGATAGGCTGTAAAGCATGAAGTGTGCCATTTATGATATATACAAAAAATAACTCAGGACACACAGGCTATATCAGATTTAGAGCCCTGCCCCCTTCCCCAAACCATTCCTCCTCCACATTATGTTGGACCTCAAGATTAAAAAACTGTTAAGTCTGGGGTTAAATATACAGCTCTGCTGCCGTCAGCAACCAAGGTGAACACAGAAAGCCCCAGGTTAACATTTAAAAATGCACTTTACTATTTCAGAGTTCATATAAGCGTCATTGAGACGCTTATATCTCAATCCTTCCAAGACCTGCAAATGCACTATAAATCTGTACACGTGTAGAAAGGCTTTTTGTATACTATCTACAAAGAAGAATATGACGAGGGTCTCCAATAAGAATTAGAGACAACTGAAGACCAAGAGACACAGAGGCACACATTACTGAATTAAAAGCCCTGACACTCACACCCTGACGGCCCCTCATAACCCTGTTGCCTACGCATGACTGGGTCACAGCTCTGGGTCCCCATGGGGACACCTGAGCTGTCAGCAGCCAGTCTGTGGGCTGACCTTAATTTATCATGTGACTGAGTGTGAAAAGTCAGATTAGTGGGATCATGACAGTTACCATGGGAATCGGCCTACATCAATTATTTTCACATTAGAGATGGTGCATTTTTTCAGAATTTCAGTCTCCCTTGCTGGTGACAGTGCAGTCACATTATAAAGTCAGGAATAAGAGCTAGTTTAACTCTAAGCCTGGAGGGATGTATATATAGTTGTATTAGAACAACACCATCATCTCTATGCCACCAAAGGGACTAAATAATGAAGGAGGCAATTAGAAGCTAAAGTGGGAGTTGCAAGTATTCCTGAAAAGAAGCCAAGAGGTAGAATGGAGGCCACAGAGGGGCGCTCCAGGCCAAAGCTTTCTGAAAGCACACCTCATTTCAGGTGGAGGATAAAGAGTAAAGGAAACAGAAAGGAAGGGGAGAATGCGAGAGAAAACAAAGCAGAGGACAAGACTTCCCATGAGCCAGAGCACAGA
This sequence comes from Geosciurus inauris, assembly GCA_004024805.1. Lineage (NCBI taxonomy): Eukaryota > Metazoa > Chordata > Mammalia > Rodentia > Sciuridae > Geosciurus > Geosciurus inauris. The sequence continues at coordinate 41,131 of PVHX01010065.1, read as the reverse complement.
GAGAGCAGGACACAGGAATGGTTCCACAGAATGGTCCCAGTTTCCCCTCACAGCCTTGTTCCAGCACATTTACATCCTTACTTCAAAAATCAAACCACAAGCTTTTTCTTAAGCTAGTCTGATTGCTAGTCACTGGTCTCCTCAACTGGAACTTAATTAGAACTAGTACTAATAATGTAGTTCATGAGAAATATACACAAACATTACATATTCTTAAAAAGTTGTGTACAGCACAGGCGACTTTTCAATGTACTGACAACCCCTGTACTAGGCCAGAAGCTCCATCACTCATCACATGTATGCTAATTTATTTGACTGTCAAGATTAAGTCACACCAACAGTATGCTGCAACAGAACAGGTTGGTTGTGTTTAAATGACTTGCACATAAATTTTTAAAATATGAGTAAATGTTACCCAGCTTGGCTGAAAAGTTTCTTTTACCTAGAGTTCTTAATGAATCATGCTACCTTAGAATTTAATGTTACTTATGATATCTAGTAAAGAGTAGACTAGAAGCATTTATTTATTCCCCAGCCAAGGCAGACTAATTTTTAAAAAGTTGGCACACAGGTAGATGGAAAGCTGATACAGGCATTCTCATGGTTCTTCAATAATTATGCCCAGTGTGTTAACAATCATAAATCTGATTTGATTGTGTACATTCTGGAAGGGGTTACAAAACAGCGACTGAAGCAACACTTGCAGAAGTGTTGGGTTTGGTCTGATAATCTGTGTAACATCAAGAGATAATATATATAAAATCCTAGATTTCTGGCTTCTCTTGATATACTAGGATAATTTGCTGGTATGAGCCCATAGCTTCAGAAATTAAAAACAGATTTCAGGCCATCTTGAGACCTGTCTCTAGGCTCCCTCTCATCTGTTCAGATGGCTCACAAGTCCCTGCCATAGCATCTGTCACTTTGTCACCTGCAGTTGCCAGGAGATCCATAGAGGGGATGGCAGACACCCTAGAAGCTAGAAATGATGCTGCCAACTTGATCTGAATCTGGATCGGTTTGAGCTTCCCCCCTAGGGTCTACTCATAAGTCAAGTTAAGATCTACTTTAGGAATCACCACAAGAACATGTAGAAATTTAAAACATATGATCTAAAAGATAACATTTTATGTATCGGACTGTTTATATAAATTTTATTTTCTCCCATTAAATGTATGACGTGAAAAAAAAAAAAAGACTGCAGCTAAGTAGGGGCTACTCAACCCCACACAGATGTGGCCAGGACATTCCAGTTTCTCCTAATTCTCCCCTGTTGCCTGCTAATTCCTCTGGGTATTTTAGTTTGTAACCTTTGCTCTAGAGATAAGAGATTTACAAATCTCACCCGGGCATCAATGCAAGCTGCTAATCTATAAATGGCAGTATTGCTTTACTAAATCGGTGTCCAAGAGAAAATATTTCAGGATTTCTAGTACCAAATCAACATTTTGTTTAAGGACTGCTAACTGCAGATCTAACTTAGCACCCTCCCCAATCCTTTCACTTGCCATGTTCCCCTTACCTTTTCTGTCGGGCTTGAGGTTCCTATCCACTGGGGGTGGTTCACAGTCTGCAACAGGAACTGGCCTTCTGGGAGGGGTCTTTGGGCTGGACCTGAAGCCCATATGAGCAGGAGGAGGAACTTGCATTCCAAATGAAGAAAAATCAAATGTCCCTGGAGTCATTGGCACATAATTTGCTTCCTGAATGGGTTCTGTGAAACTGCTGGAATGCTGTCGTGGAGGTGAGTTGGGATTCATTGGGACGTAGTTTTCATTCAGTTCATCATTTGAAACACTTCCCACTGTCAACACGTTTTTGATTTTCTAAAACACACATACATTTCTTTTAATAAACAAAAACCATTGTGAAACATAAAAATACAACTATCACATCCACTCATATGAATCTGAAGGTACTTTCATTCTGTGAACTCATTTAGTCTGGAGGTACTTAGTAGGAAGATTCTGACAATAAAATACACTTGACAATGCCAAGGTCATTTATACTTACAAAGTGGTTATGGAAGCCTTCAAGTGAACTAGATCTATCACTGGGAAATGTTCGTGGAATATCATAGCAGTCTTGAGAACTAGCATCTAGAATAAAGAACAAACTATCAGCATCTTTCCGTCTTTGCCATGCTCAGGGTAATCAGGAATGGTCTATTCTCTTTCTTTTTTCACACACACGTACACACCCTAATTTAAAAGGGATGCTCACAGCTGGGTGCAGTGCCACAAGCCTATAATCCCAGCACTTTGGGAGGCTGAGATAGAAGAATTGCAAATTCAAAGCCAGCCTCAGCAACTGCGAGGTGCTAAGCAACTCAGTGAGACCCTGTCTCTACATAAAACACAAAATAGGGCTGGGGATGTGGCTCAGTGGTTGAGTGCCCCTGAGTTCAATCTCCAGTACCAAAAAAAAATAAAAATAAAATAAAAAGGATGCTCATAGAATGGTATCTTGCACTGGCACATGAAACCACCAGAAAATATAGACACTTACATGATAAACAATACCCATACCTGATTATGAGATTGAACCATGGCTCTAACTTCTATCTCACTAACTTATAACTAGGCTACCAGTCGCTTTAAGAAGGGAATTCAAAACTGATTTTGAATGGCTAAATAACTGATATTGAATGGCATAACTATTTCTTATGACACATTACATCTTTTTCTTTTTTAAGACAGCCAGAAAAACTCTAACATGAGATTTTACTACATAGTTTTTAGACTATGTGCATTAAAAACTTTGGCTTACCCAGACCCATTTCCCTATCCTCTTAAGGTCTTTAATTTCTGACTATAGGCTCTTAGATAAAGTGTAATAAAAGTCAAGTAACTGCAGTGACCAGTGGTAAGAGGAGAGCTCAGGGGCTGAGGATATAGCTCAGTTTGTAGTAGAGTGCTTGCCTAGCGTGCACCAAGGCCCTGGGTTCAACCCCAGCACCACCACCAAAAAAAAAAAAAAAAGAGGAGAGCTCAGTGCTGTGGAAACAGATAAACATCAAATAAACAAAATGCATGAGGGCTCAATTGGAACAGAATGATCACCTGCTAGACATGACATGAAAACTGCTTATAGAGGAAGGAAGGAAACAGAGCCCAGATGTGACAGAGAAGTGACCATAATGGCACACAAACACAGGAAAGAGTAAGCCTGGAGAGGCTTTGTGGCTGATCCATTTCCTGCTCCTGTCTTAGCAGAGTGCCCATGCACCCAGGAGCAGGGAAAGCGGGAGGGAGGCACATGCTGCCTTCCGGAGGCAGGAAGGCATCATAAGGGCCATCTTCTCCAGGAGTGAGAAGCTCCGGCTTGCTCCCTTCCAGCACAGCCCACACACACACGCACACACAGCCTTCCCTGGGTCTACGGAGACTCTCAGATCTTGGCTACATCAGCTCTTTCTGCAGAGCAGAAGGGGGAAAAAAAAACCCAAAACAAACAAACAAACAAACAAAAAATTGGGCTACCACTTAACACCATACTACACGGAAAAGAACTGTTAGTTGGAAAAACAGATTTTCTGTCATTAATCTCTAATAGAGTAAAAGCTGATCAAAGCTGACCTTTTCGCAATTTGTTCAAATCCACAGTGGAAATGGTATTACTACGTGAGGGCGGCATCCCCGTGGTAGGGACACAGTAACTCCCATCTGTGTCTGAGGCCGTGCGAGCGATGCTACACGTTTCCGCAGGAGATCGGTCATGAGTTGGATGTGGTTTTGGTGGCCGAGGTGGAGGGATATCTGGAATAGTGTCCAGCTTGGCTGTCTGTCCCAAGGTTCCTTCTGGAAATGTCCGTGGAATCTGATAAGTATTACCAGGTGTTGGAGGAATGTCATAACTAATAGAAACGTGCCTCATTTGAGTCTCTATACTCGACGTACCCGATGGGGTATTAAAAACATAGAGCTCTCCATCTGCTTCAGTACTCGACGGAGACTCCTTTGGCAAAACATCATGAGAGTAACTCCTGGGCAGGTTGTAAAGACTGGAGTCCACAGAGACAGACGTGGCACGTGACGGTGGAGAGTCATACATCAGTTGTTGCTGAAAAAAGCCATTGACTCCATGTTTGCTTTGGGAGGAAGCAGGATTTTTATGAGAAGGGACGTTATCATTGCAGTCTGTTTCAGAAGAGGTGGATTTTGCAGAATCGGTGTGGGTTCTACATAAAAAATGTTCATGACAAAATATAACATGGTGAAGAATAAGAATACAGTTTTGGTAAACATATTCAGAGTTTAGCAATCCAAACATGTTTTATCTCCCATTAGATTATTTTTGTGTGATCTATAGATTTAAAGCACCAATGCTCTTTCGTCTTTTATGATTACAAGACAACAAAACCACCACCACAAACCACCAGAAGCATACTAATTCCTGTCCTATACCCACCCACGTCCCCAAGTCTCCCTATGAAATCCACATGTAAAAAACACAATCCCTAAAGCCCTGCATTAGAACAGATATTATGAGTGTCTGGGCAAAAAATTTGAAGAAGGCACAGAAACAAGGAGAAGCTTTCCTATAAAGAACATGCAAACACCTGGTGCCAGTCCAGTTCAACAAGTTGATCCGCTGCTCTGGAACCTGCCCACGGCAAATCTGTTACTCTACAAAACTAAATGCCAAATGATTGCTTGGTACTGAGGAAATTCAATGTGACCTACAAAGAGGTGGCAACTTAACAGGTTTCATGTACCGTCCCTTCTCTTAATTTCCTTTAATAAATATACAGCCAACTCTGTGAGAGGATCAAAATACATGATGTAGAGCTCACCAACTCCAAACAATAATTAACCTTGAGATTTCTCATTTGAGAATATTTCTGCTTTGGGTACATTTTCTGCCTCTGTATTCTGAGGCGTCACAAAACTGGTTTAAGTCATGAGGAAGCTAACTACACAAGCACACTGTCACCTAATGACACAAAAGACACCTGAACTACCCATACATGTTGTCCAAAGTCCTACAGGAATTTAAACTCTTTCTTTAAATAACTTGAGATTTTATTTTAAGTGCTTATTTTCCCTAATTTCTTAGTAACATTAGGCATTGTGCAGTGTATTTATTCACTGAAACTCTTGCCCCAGGGTATCAAAGAAACCATTCTGTGCTGAAGCGATTTTCTTTCTCCCTTGCTGATCATTTCCCTTTTTTCAGTGACTGGCCCTCCCCTCTGCCTTTCTACCTGGGAATGGCCAAGGGCCTCCAGTCCTGTAGTCCTTTACCACACATGCTGCTAGAAAAACCCTGTTTTTCATACATTCGCTTTCTTCTCTAAATGCTGACAACTCCCATATTCTCCCCAAAACCAAGTCCCATATTTTCAAACTGATATTTCTATTTGTTTATCCTTGGTGCGCTCATGGGTTCCAAACCAAATTCAATTTACTTCTCACATGGACTGCTCTTCCTGACCTGCACTGAAAGAAATGACTTGATCCAGATTCTCTAGGCTCAGAACCCAAAAAGCCTGACTCCCCAGTAACCCCCTCCAGCGCTTGATCACTGAGTCTGAAGTCCTTCTTCCCAGTCACATCTATGTCCTGTGCTGTTGCCACTGCCACCACCCCAAGTTCTGGTGACATCTATAATACTGAACCTTCCTAACTGGCCTTCCCTTTAGTGTCTCCCTCTTCCAATCCATCCAACAGACCAGGCTGCTACAACAAAGTCATTATTTTCAAAATACAGTTTTCATATTATTCACTTCCTAAGTGGAAAACCTGTTAGGTCCCTATTAGGCTGTGGGAACTACAAGACCACAGACATCACCTGGCTCCATGCTCCATGTCCTCCTACTCCCCAAATCAAATATCTTCCAAGCAGGCTCTCCTTTCCACTATGCTCACAGCTCTTTTATTCCAAGAAATTTTTGCACCAATTACTAATGATATACCCCTTTTTTCACACCAACTACGTACAATTCAAACCCTGCTCTTCCTGAGAGGCTTCTCACTATTTTCTTCATCTTGTAAATGCTTGTATCACCCCTTGGTGGAATTTTTAATGCACCTAGGCATAATCTAAAATTTACATAATCTAGAATTTGCATGAATGCAGAAGCTAAGAGAAGTTAGGGGTATAATTAGTGGTCAGTAAAGCTTCCTACTCTGACTCACTTATTGTTAAGTGGAGAATAAATAAAACTATCAAGCAATTTCCAATACTATGATGAAACAGAGATATGGGAAAACCATTTGGGCACAAAAACTCAAGAGACATTTAATCTAATGTACAAGTTTGGGGAAAATACTTCCTAGTATTTGTCTGAGCTGGGCACTGCAGGATGAACATGAGTTTTTATCTATAAACACTTAATGCTTATATTCTTGGACTTCTTAATAAGCTTCACTTGCAAACTGCAAGGCAACTGCATCTGACTGTGTCTTACACAATTGGTTTGCACCTTCACAGCACCTCGAGTAATAGTGGACACTATTGTTAACTATCACTTTTGTAAAATACTGATGGCAAAATATATCTGGGTGATAATTTGAAGCATAATTTGCACTGCAGCAGGAAAACTGTGAAACCAGGGTAATCAATGAAAGACACTAATATAAGGAAAAAAATGTTCTGAAACCTGGCACTTAGCTGTTGGCTTTAAAAAATGCTATTGGAAAATAACAGTGAATCTCTAGAAGTAAAATCTTCGTTAGTAGCACAGGGAACAAAGTAGCAAGGGTGTCATTTTAAATTCTCACAGCAAACAAGCACAATCAAGTTAGAATTTGATATTATTAACGTGTTGATTTCTAAAATTTTCTTGCTCTTACAGGTAAAATCCCATTACAACAAATATATAGAAAACCATTTTTGGAAAGTTTGTGAGAGGTTCCTGTGACCTTGAGAAATAGTTCACAGAAACTATTATGTGGATTTTAACAAATTCTACCTAAGCTTTTTATGTCAGAAAAAAAGTAATAAGGCTTAGTAACTTACAACTGTTTTCATAAATTTTTATATTTTTAAAATTTGTTCTAGTTAGTTATACATGACAGTAGAATGGTACAACTGTTTTAAAAACACGTTTCATGTCTAATATGCAAGTCACCCCACTTTTATACTGCTCATAAATATACCACTTGATGGTGATGTCACCAATGGTCACATGGATGTTAATGGTAGAGATCTTTCTCCTGCTTCTTTTAAAATAGTAAAACTGCCCTCAAACTCCCTCTGTCATTTTAAGCTTCCAACCACCAGACATCAAAGGTCAAGGATGATCAAATTAAAATTATCTTACAGCTTGTAAAAGGAGAGCAGTGTGGGAGTAGAGAGAAAGATGGCAGGGTACCCAGGGCTTGGGAAAGGACTCGTGGCCCCCTGCAGTCAAGCACCGCACCCCATTTGCTTCTTTCCACTTAAAAGTTTGACAGTCAAGGCTTGGGGTAAGTGCTACTTCACTGTTAGGTATAAAGACTTGAAAGTTTCATTGCTTTAAGCAGTATCTTTAATCTCATCAAATTTCTCTAAACTTCAATTTTATAATTCCACAGACTCTGCCATATTGGGATTTTGCCTGTATGATTAATTTCTCACACAGATCCAAAACAACTACAACACACTCACTGCAATGGAATCGTTTTGCTTTCAAAATCTTCTAGTAGTAGGTATTCCTCTCCTTCTTCAGAAACAAAAGATGACCCTTGGCTGGTTTATAATCACATAAGAAATGGAGCAAGATCACCATTTATAAATCAGTGAACTCTGTTAAGCAAGTAATACTGTGAGTCTCCAACAAAGACTGAAACAGTAGCCTGATCTCCACAAGAGTCTTGGAGGTACAAATGTTGTCTGCCACAGATGGCTCAGATTGTGTTTCTTCAATAAAATCTCCTGAATATTAGAAATCATTAATAGAGGAATATAGGCCTGAAATACAAGGCTACCAGGTAAGCCCATGGAGATGGATTCTTTCACACTTTCAAGTCAAGGTTGAAAAGTTAAGGGAAGATTTTTAAATGTACACACACGCGCACACACATACACCCACCCAGACACACAGCCACACACACGCACAGAGGCACAAATAAATGATTTACCTGGTGGGTTCAGGCTTCTTGCTTTGACAGTTGATCAGCAAGAGGTAGTCTTGAGGATCCTCCTGGATGCCAAGAGTTTCTGGGTGTGGTGGAAGGCTGATTAGCTGGTAGGAAGGAGGTAGAGCTGTGGAGGATGGATCCACCTGGGCGGACGGTGGTGCCGTATTTATAGCGAAAGGTGAATCAGCTGGTGCTTGCAGGGAGCCACCAGGTGGCTTCACGGGATCTGCAATGCCAAAGTTTAACTCTCACTGTCTGTCTCATTTTAAGAGCTTTTTTTTCTGTTGTTGTTGTTAAGCAAAGCTACTTTAAAGTTTGGAGTGAAATTATTTCAACACACCAAAACAGAATAAACCATGAAAAAGTCAGTTAAAACAAACACTACCAAATGGAAACATTTAGGAGGAGATTCATCCGTGTCAAGGAGATCTAAAATGTACCCGGGGCTCTAAAAATAGGCATAGTTTAACCTCAACTTGGACAATCTTTACTGAATGAAGGTGTCCTATAATCTTAGCAGAAGAGACAGATTATTTACTTATTTATTTGTGGTGCCAGAGAACAAACCCAGGGCCTTGTGCATGCTCGGCAAGTTTCTCCCCTTGATAAAAAACATGGCACTTCCTAAGCTGAAGACTTGTGCAGTGACACAGCTTTCACAGGCCCAAGCTGCTGAGTGCAAGGGCCACTCTTACTCCTCCATTTACTCGATTGCTCATCTTTTCTTTCTACTTCTCACAAGACTAAGGAGAAATAGTTTTAATTCTGAGACTAATGAATTCTCTTCATGTCTAGGGGAAGGGCTTCTTTAAGGCCTCACCATGTCCCTAAGCTCATGGCCTCTTCTGCGAGTTAGTGGACACTGGAAGAATTTTCAGGAAAGTGAAGAAGAACTTTATTAAACCCTTAACCATGTTCTGAAAAGACACAGGAAAATAGCTAAATTGTGTAGAAGGCAGTAATTTGAAAACAAGTTGAAAATCTAGAAATAAAATCCCTCTGTAATTACTGACATAACCAAGTATAATTTTAAGGGCCCAGAAGGAATATGCTCTGTTAGTTTGGTTAGGAATACAAGGCTATAAATAACCCAGAAAAAGGCAAATGTTCCAGACATAAATAAACAAATTTGTTTGTTGCTTGTGTATATTTGAACAGAAAAGACTGAGTTAAAATTGACATTTTTCACAACAAAACATTATGTAAAAGATGTTCAAAGTGGTAAGGGGATTAATGTTCTATCAAATGGGGTCAAACACAGGTCACCTGACCTGGGCATTCACCAGAGAAGGGCTCAGTGTCCACTGTCTTCTCTAGATACTTGCTTCTGATAATGTCTTTATGTATTTAAATGTAATATTCACATAAACAGCACAGACAAGTCTATTTAGCTCATTTTACAACTCTTTCTCTTAGGTGCTGAAGGTCAGATCCGAAATTTGAGGTCTGAACGCAACTGTATCTCTAGTTGTGACTCTCAATAGCAAACAGAAGAGGTTCAGAAACAGATGCTAAGGGAAAAAAATGTTTCAGTCTGAGAAACTCCATGAGCACCTTCTCTTGGTCAAAAACGGAAGAGATTAGAGCAAGAAGCTCTCCCAACTCTGTGAGACCTGTTTATGCACACATGCTGTTTAGGATCTGCTTCTCTGTGAGAACTCTGTGAGCCCTCCTAGATGTTCACAAGGTTTGAAAACTTCTTTCAAGTAGAGAATACAGTCTTGAGCAAACACGGGTTGCTAATTTCTGACTTTTAATCTTTGTGATACTCTAGGTAATGTAAAGTCTTCCTACAGGCTTAACAAACTCTAACACCTTAGCGGAGTTGATTAATTATTTTTCTGGAAGATGAGAACAGAAATGGTAAGAATAAATTTTTGGACATTTATATAATAATATAACATCATAATTTCAGTGGGTACTCACAAACTCTTATTGTGTCTAACAATCTAGGTTGATTACAAAGCAAGGTATGTAACATACCTTCTGAAATGTTTCACTCTCTTGATTCAGTTGTGAATACACAGATTTAATTCAAGGAGATTTCAAATGCCAGAGATTAAATGGTGACTCAGAGTAAATCCCTCTGGATTTGAGAGAGTCATGAAAAATACCTACCTTTTAAAGACAAGCTTAAGAAAAAGATATACAACACTAGAAAGGAAGAGAGAAGGTGGCAGTTAAATGTATCCTACAAGTTGTATCCACAAGTGTATTTTGTATGCTTCCCTTTTTCTCTGCAGAAGAGGTATAGTAAAATTGAGTAATCTAATTCAATTTTTAGCTCTCACCAAAACAAAATGAAACCAAACACTGACAATCCTTCATTCTATAAAATTATATGAATTCCAGCAACTGTTTTTATAGACACACTTTTCCTATAATATTTTTTCTAAACTTGATAGCTAAACCCTAAATGAATTGAGTGATTCATCCTAAGTGGGAAAAGAAAATCACCCAGCCAGGAAATCACAGTCTGACCTTGTTTGATTAACACAGTGGAACCACCTCTTTTATAACCTTCCATATCTCCTACCTGTGAATGATCAGAACATTTTAACCTCTTTAAAGAGGCCTGGGATTCAAAGGTTCCTTTTTCAAAAGTATCTTGTTTACAATGTATGAACATCAAAAGAGGCAAGAGCTATAGAAAAATTCCCACGATGTTCACAAGCCAGCTCATGAAAGTTTACCCATTAAAAGCCACCGCTGCCCTTGCAGACGATACTGACACACATAGGACTTCAACAGGGCCAAGGGGGCCACTCTGCCACTCGGGCTCAGATAATGCACCATCTTCAACATATTGGTCTCTGGGATCTTTTCACTCATCTTAATCTGAGTATAGCTCAATCCTACATATTTTAATAAAAGCAATGCACAGAGTCTAAATATTCCCTGAGAATTTTTCCCAATAGTTAAATGATTGGTCTAAGAAAAAGAAACTTCTGTTCATCTTATAAACACGTTGACTTGTACTATCTCTACATCCCAAGTAATGGAATAGGCCATTTTGCTTTTCTCCTTGCTCGTTGCTTCTGAATTACTGCTCTAAGGATGGCTAGTATCAAGCTTCTAAGAACCTAACATTGGTTTGGAGTTTGCTTGAGCATGTAAAATAATTTCCCACTTCTTAATTCCGAAGATGTGAAGAGTATAATTAACGTTCATTAAAGGCCTACTAAGCTACTGGAGCAAAATCCTAATTGAAATTTACTTAGAAAGCTAATAAATATTGCTAAGGAAAGCCTTTCGATGAACAAATTTTCATTGGAAAGAAGTAGATTATGATTTGATGAGGTCCAAAAAATAAGAAGCTGGCTTACGTAACTCCTCCCTCAGCTTCAGTTTTATCCTGTTTGGAGCCATAATGTCTGCTGTTAGTGTCCCTCAAGAAGTTGGGGAGCCTAGATAATGCTACTAAATATTCAAAAGAATTACTTATTTAACAAAATGAAATGACACAAGTAGGAAATAATTCTACTCTCTTTATTGATAAAGCAGAATGTTGCAAAGTTGATGGCATGGGCTAATTTTTTTAACCACTAACTTATTGCATCTGAGCATGCAGCCATAAAACTAGAGCTGCTCATGATCTTATCAGGAAAACAATGAGTGTTTTCTCTGAAGGTAGGCTGTGTCTGCTAATACAATATTTGTTTTATTTCTATCGTAAACGTTTTACTTTTATGATCACAATTAATGGCAAATAGGTCAAGGTTATTCTGTATCTGTTGATTACTGATTTATCTCGTGTGCTGTAAAATTCTTCTGTTAAGAGAAGCATTTTGAATAGATCTATGTCTCACTTGGCCAACAAGAGTCTATGAAGAGTATTTATTACCATTAATACTAATATAACCATCTTCTCGCTTCTGAGTACGCCATTTTTATGGAAGAACATTTTATACAGGTAAATCTGACAAATGGTTAGCAGTTAAATAAGCAGTTTCCTTTTCAGCTTATTTAATCAACTATTAAAGACTTAATTATTACATAATATATTTAATGTAGAAAAAGGTTTTTTTTTTTTGGTACTGGGGATTGAAATCAGGAGTACTCGACCACTGAGCCACATCCCCAGCCCTATTTTGTGTTTTATGTAGAGACAAGGTCTCACTGAGTTGCTTAGCACCTCACCATTGCTGAGGCTGGCTTTGAACTCTTGATCCTCCTGTCTCAGCCTCCCAAAGTGCTGGGATTACAGGCGTGCGCCACTGTGCCCGGCAGAAAAAAGTTCTTATTTGTCGTGACTCTCTCTTTAATAGACTGTGGAAACATTCTTAGAGACTTCAAATCCTTAGGCAATGCTGACAAATGCCATAAGTCTTACCCAGAAGTATGATGGCATCAGAATCACTTGGGGCGGGGCGGTATTTTAGAAATCTAGATGCCTGGGCTCCAACACAGGACACTCAATGAACCAAGATCTCAGGGACAGTAGCTTGAAAGTGTGTAATAAAACAGAAAAAAACAAACTCAAGTTTTGGTTGAATTAGTCCTCAGGCAAATGTGAATTAAAGCCATGGGATATCACTGCACGCCCACTAGAATGGCTGAAATTAATGGCTGACTGTAACAAATGTTGGTGAGAATGTGCAATTATTGGAACTTTTGTATGCTGCTGGTAGGAAAGCAAACAGTACACTGACTTTGGAGAACTAAAGCTACTGAATCTATTAAACATGTAGCTATTCTAGGATGTAGCATTTCCACTTATTGGTATATACCCAAAGATTAACTACATGTCGATGTTTATCAAAAGACATGGAAATTGGGCATGGTGGGGCACACCTGTAATCCCAGTGAATCAGGAGGCTGGGGCAGGAGGATACAAGTTCAAGATCAATCTCAGCAACTCAGCAAGGCCCCGAGGACTCAGTAAGACTCTGTCTCAAAATGAAAAATAAAAAAAAAAAGGGGGGGCTGGAGATATGGCTTGGTGTTTAGCACCCCTGAGATTCAATTCCCAGTACCACCACCACCACAACAACAACAAAAGACATACCTAAGAATGTTCTCTGCAGCTGTATTAATTAAAAACTAAAGGCAACCCAAATGTTCTTTAGCATTCAAATAGATCCATAAAGTGTGGTATTCACAAAATGAAATGCTGCAGAAGATGAAGAATGTCATATATGCTATAACTGGGATGAGTCTCATGGACTTAATGCTGGACAAAAGAAGCCTGACTCAACAGTTCCATTACACGAAGTTCAAGAAATGTAAAAAAAGGACTGGGGATGCGGTTTAGTGGTTAAGTGTCCCGGTTCCATCGCTGGTACAAAAAAGAAAACAACAACAACAACAACCCAAAAAAAAGAAACCTCAGCCAAGTGTGGTGGCGTACACTCGTAATCCCAGCTACTTAGCTACTTAGGAGGCTGAGGCAGGAGGGTGCCAAGTTCAAGCAAAGTGAGATTCTGTCTCAAAAAATAAGAAAAAGAGTTGGGGATGTAGCTCAGTGGAAGAGAGCACGTGTGAGGCCCTGGGTTCAATGCCCAGTAACACAAGAAGGAAAAAATTACATGAAAGAGTAGGCAAAAAGAATGGATGGCAGGGGCTGGGGCTGGGGCTCAGGGGTAGAGCGCTTGCCTTGCATGTGTGAGGCACTGGGTTGGATCCTCAGCACCACATAAGAATAAACAAATAAAATAAACATATTTTTTTAAAAAAAGAATGGATGGCAGTCGAAACAAAAAGAAAAAAGATTTGAGTGGGGGCTCTACTGGGAAGAGGCAGAAAGACTTTCAGGGGAGTCCAAATGTTCTATTTCTTAACCGTGGCAGCTATACAGACATCTCTATGTATAGACATAGATATATGAAACTATTTTGAACAGTACATTTAAAATCTATACCTATCATAGTGGTAATTTAAAATCATCTCAATACAAATGTAAATAAAAAGAACGGTGGTGCACGCCTATAATCTCAGTGGTTCAGGAGGCTAAGGCAAGAGGACCGTGAGTTCAAAGTCAGCCTCAGCAAAAGCGAGGCGCTAAGCAACTCAGTGAGACTTTGTTTCTAAATAAGATACAAAATAGGGCTGGGGATATGGCTCAGTGGTTGAGTGCCCTTGAATTCAATCCCCAACACCCCCCCACACCCCCCAAAAAGTAAATAAAAAGAAATTTAAAAGTCCCTGGTTGAGAAAGACTGCTTCATAAGAATGAAGTGCATATATAATCTTAAATGTCTATCAGGAGGCATATCAAAACAGAGAATCACACCTTTTGTTTTTATTTTTTTGGTTAATTAAGCCACTACAATCTGGGCATTTTGAAAAAAGCAACTCAGAGGCAACTTTCTAATCTTGCAGCCTAAAATTAGCCCAGAGGCCTTTAGAGGAGTGAGTGAGCTTCATACAGCCCTTGGGCTACGCTTCCCAGGACTTGTTTAGCAGATTTAACCGCTTCCACCTCGGTGGTGTGGAAATAAAAATAAATTTGCACATTTCCAAGAAAAACAAAAGAAATTAGTTTCTACCCTCAAATCTACTGAAGAAAAGCATTCATAGGAACCACACACAGTTCAATGAGCTAGAATTTAAAAACAGATACAGCCTGCCAGCACTTTGAGTATTCAATAATAGCAGTGGTCACCTGGGGCAGCGGAAATAACATGGTAACGATATTTTGAGAGGTTCCTGGAATCAAAACACAGGTCAGATTTTTCCCCTTTCCTTTTGTTTTCAGGGGAAAACTAGTTATTCTCACAGGGATTGTGGATAGTTATTTTCTCAGACTGATATCCAAGCACAGTCTACTTTTTCCCACATCTGGTCTGAAACTAGCAAAGTGAAGAAAATCATCTCATGTTATTGTCCATTTTTTGAGCCAAAAGTGGGGGCACATTCAGCCCTCCAAAACGGGAAGAGCACACGGCTCAGGGGACACATCTAGGTAAAATCAAAAATACCTATACTGTTCAATGATGGGCAGGGAGATCTCGTTGGAAAAAAGAGAATATAAACCAGGTAATAAGGTTAATGTAAGAACCAAGATATTTTGATTCCTACCTTATATTAAACTGTCTGAATATGATTACAAAGAATTACAGCAGTTTGCTGCTATTTAGAATTTCAGACAAATTCTTAGATGTGTTATTTTTTCATTTACTTAGTGTGTATGTGTAGTGTCAGAGATGGACCTTAAGGTGTTCCTCATGCTAGGCTAATTTTTTTCAAAAGGTATTTATTCTACTACCACAAATGCATAAGGAAGTATAATAGTTAATTTTAAAGCCTTTTTGCTGTTTTGCCACTATGCATTAAAAACCCAGACTGTATTGTACAATGAAATATACTTCATTAAGATACTACATAATGAAGAATAGTTCACTTTTTACAGATTTATTCCAAGAAACTCAACATATACTTCACTCTAATATATTAAGACAGTTCTAATTATGGCTATTTGGGGGAGATGTACAGGAAGAAGCTGTAAAAAATCTAAATAACAGATTCTAAACCATAGGTGCAGTTGTATATAAATATAGCTCATGAACTAAATGTAGAAAGTATTGGCAAATTAAAGTCTTTAGGGGGCTTGTTTTAATGAGCAGATAAAAATGATTAACACAGCTGCCCTTGGTAACCAAGTCACAAACCATATGTATCAAAACTGATTGATCCCACTTTATTGCTCATCCTTTATGTATATCGTTTAGATAAAAGATTCACAAATTAAGAGTTTCGTTCAACCCAAATATACTTCCAATGTATTTTGTAAGGACTAGTGAGTTTTGCCACCAACAAGGTCACGGAAGCTTTTAAGTTGTAAAACTTCACCCCTCCCTTTACTGGTAGAACATTTATAAAGTGAAAACAGACATTGTGTCCAAGAGATTCTGACTTCTAAAGTCAATGAAATGTTTCACTAAGTACAAAAACAAAGTTCTCAGTACATTATCAGTGAGCAATTTAAAACTACCTCAGTTTCTCTTGACCCTCAGGACTAAATGAGGAGCTGCTGCCATTTATGTTTCTTTCTTTTTCTGCAGGGCACTTACCACTAGGTATTATAATTCTTGAATCATCTATTAGATCGTGTACCCACACACACACACACACACACACACACACACACACACATGAACTTGCACCCATCAACAACTGTAATGCGTTATTTTGGACATTTCTTATAATGGATCCTCAGTTCCATGTCAGTGAGGCTTACCATCTGTCTCCCTAGCTAGTCAGCGAATGTGTGTGTGTTAAACAAACACCTGCAGCCTAATGGAGTGTTACCAAACCCAAATAATCTGGTGAACTAATGAATCCATTTTCTAAAGTAGGTCAAGCTTCTCTTCTTCCCAGATCTGGTTGCGTATTCATTTACTTCCTGGATGATAAGAAACATCTTAAGTTGGTCAAACAAACCAGACTCAGTGCCTTAAAACTTGCAAAATTGACCTCAGACACAGCATTTAGAAACTTTTACCTTGGGAATTCTCAACTCTACCCAATCCTGAATAGGTTTCCAAAAACTAGATATTCACCTTCCTCGAAAGAAGAATGCACATCTTCTAAGACAGTATCTCATTTCCTTTGTTAAAATATTTTGGAGGAGCTGGGTATGTAATTGTATGTTGTAATCTCAGCACTTTGGGAGGCTGAGACAGGAGAATCATGAGTTCAAAGCCAGCCTCAGCAATGGCAAGGCATTAAGCAACTCAGTGAGACCCTGTCTCTACATAAAACACAAAATGGGGATGAGGGATGTGGCTGGGGATGTGGCTAAGTGATCGAGTACCCCTGAATGCAATCCTTAGTACCAAAAAAAAAAATATATATATATATATATGTATAAATATATAAATGTATATTTATATATAAAACATTAACATATAAATATTAATTATAAATATATAATAATATATAAGTATTAATATATATATCTATTTATATATATAAATATATATATATATATAAATAGATATATATAGGAGGATTATAAAAAGAACAAAGAAACATAGAAGAACACTTCTGCTCAGTCTTGCAGATCAGCTCAGTCTATACAGGCAGCAGTGGAGATCTGCTCTTAGGTCTCCCCAAAAAATTCCAAATTGAAAAGGCAGCAGGGAAAAGGAACATCAGTAACAACAAACCAATTATAAGATGACACATTAGTAATCCCAGCACTTAGGGAGGCTGAGACAGGAGAATCCCAAGTTCAAAGCCAGCCTCAGCAATGACGAGGCGCTAAGCAACTCAGTGAGACCCTGTTTCTACATAAAACACAAAATAGGGCTGGGGATGTGGCTCAGTGGTCGAGTGCCCCTGAGTTCAATCCCTAGTACTAAAAAAAAAAAAAAGAGATGACACATTATTTAAACAGAAAATCCATCACAATAAAACTAATGTGGTATCTAACCTAACAATTATCATTACTTACTAGCTGTTGAATAACCATTAAAGAGACCTATCTTGTCTGTGAAATAGACTTTAAAATCCTCCAGGCACTCAAATAGACTCTATATTTAAGCGAGAAAGAAAAGGCACTTAACCAGAGTTAGAAATAACAGCCCCATGCCCACTTACTCTTGAATATATTTTGGAACAATTTCATGCAGCTTTTAGTCCCTGGGCCTCTGTTGAAGATCTCTAGTTTCTGAGCTCCTCAGCTAATCTGGACACTGTTATTCTCTTTCAGTGTTGTGCCTAGTCTGTAGGCATTCTGCAATCCCCAATCCCTCACCAAGGGGTACCCTTTGGGCCAACCCCAGCCCTAGGGGCCCCTTCCTTCTCCAGGGCTGCTGACCTATGCTCATTTGAGACAACTACTGTTTCTTGTTAATTCAAATCTTGGTGTTAATTATAAATATAAATCTTCCCATCCCTTTAGCACTACTAAATGTAAAAATTTGGAAACACACACTTCTACATGTGATTATAGCAGTCTCCCTCCTTATCTTCACTTTTGCTTTCTGCAATTTCAGTTACTCAAGGTCAACCATGGTCAGAAAATAATAATGGAAAATTCTAGAAATAAACAATTAATATGGTTAAAATTGTATGCCCTTCTGAGCTATCCTGCTCCATCTTGCCAGCAATGTAAATCATCCTTTCATTCAGTGTATCCATACTGTATACATTATCTGCCTGTTAATCATTTAGTAGCTGTCCTGGTTGTTAGACAGATGGACTCCTGTAGCCACACATCACAGGGCTTTTCAAGTAACTCTTAATAATGGCCCAAAGTGTAAGTGTAGTAATGGTGGCCACTTTATTACAGTATATTGTTATACTTGTTCTATTTTATTAGTATTATTAATCTCTTATTGTACCTAACTTAAAAATTAAATCTCATCATACATTTTTATGCATAGGAAGAAAACATAGCTATAGGTAAGGCTTCATGGTATCCTCAGTAGTATACTGAACAGGTGCTTCAGACATCCACTGGGGGATCTTGGAACGCATTCCCCAGGGATACAGGGGGACAACTATATAACCCTGAAGGCACTAAGGTTGAAGACCTCAGTACACCTTTATTTCTGATTCTTGGCTCTACAAAACTAAATCTGTATTGAAGTCCCCTACACAGGTTCTGAGTGCATGTTTAAAAAGGAAGAGAAGTGGACAGGGAATCAGTGATCAAAAAGCTGAGAGTACCTGAACAAGACTTCTACATGAGACCTCTACTCACTCAGCTCGGCTCTTTCCAGGAAAATCAAGATCTGAAAGCAGCTAACCCTTTACCTCTTTCACCCATGGCCCTTCTGCTCAGTCAAGTATGGTCCTATTCCACTCTGGAGTTCTTTCTTTCCCAGGTGCCTAAACCTGGAGGGCTCTGTTTCCATCCATATGGAAACACTATTTCCTTCAAAGCCTACAACCTGCAACTCCTCTCCTCTTGGGAAACTGTCCTCAGGACAACTACTTATACAGTACCCTGCAATGGTTAAGTCTCTCTTTCTCAAACCTGTAAAAAATAGTTTCTGTCCACACTGATTAAGGAAGAGTTCCATGATTTCCCCAAATGTTAGGTTTGTATTGTAAAACGAAGCAGTGTATAAATGAATTAACAAGGAGTTTTATGGCACCTCTAAATACATGGCCAAAAAAAGGAGAACTGAAGCTGGGTAATAAAATCTAGAACTTACCTTCTTCTGTAGGATTAAACCCACAGATGTCACAAATACAGCGGACCCACTTATTCATCTCCTCCTCACTGTCTGCTACCAAGTAGAAAATCCGGTCAATAGTGTTGATATCAAAAATGAAGCTGTTTTCAAACTCCTTTTTGTTAAATGTCAATCCAGCATCGACTTGCTGACATAAATTTAAATCGATGATACGGATGGGCTTCTTGGCGTGATCATTTTTGTAATACTCCAGAACATCTGGATCTCCAGTCAAACGGCCACTGCGCAACACAAACCACCTCCTCTTCCATGCCTAGGAAAAAACGAAAATGACCATTTAGTATTAACTGGAGAGAAAAATTTCAAGAAGCTACACATTTATTAAGCCAATTTATAAATGCACCATCTAAAAACGTCGCAATGGTTTCCAGTTATCATAGGATGATCTTCCACTCCAGCAAAGCTTATTTAAGTCTCAAATGAACTTTTTGATGTACGTATTTAGTATCTTCTATTAACTCTCTTATGTTACATCAAGTAAACAAATCAGTGAAGTTCTTTTTTTTTTTTATTTTACTGTGTACAAAAAAGTAATGCTTTAAATAAATGATGCTGGGAAAAATCGATCTGAACATGCCAAAGAATAAAGTTGGACATGACACTCAGTGAAACAAGCCATTCACCAAGGGACAAATATGGCATGATTCCACTTATGTGAGGTACTTAGAATAGTCAAATTCACAGAGACAGAAAGCAGACCGTGGTGGCCAGGGTCCAGCAGGGAGGGAGAATGAGGAGTTTCAGTTGGGAAAGATGAAAAAATTCTCGAGATGGATGGTGGTCATGGTTGTACAATAATGTGAATGTTCTGAATAACTGTATTCTTAAACACTGAATGGTAAATTGTATGTTGTATATATTTTACCAAATTCTTTAAAAAGTAATGGCTTTTCATGCCTTAATATCATGTTACAAGTATATACATAAAGGTGCTTCTTCATAAGAACCACGCAGTCTCTCAACTATAGGATTCTTATTTTTTCCTTTTTTAGGTGTATGTGTGAGGGGAATGGGTTTAGAAGCATTCCTGGCTTCCAACTTGGGAAGCAAGTAATGGACTGTCTTCCTTTTGGCCAGTCTGTTAGAGACGATCTGTATTCTTGAGTGTGGATACAATTATTTCTAGTCTTTCTTCTCCTCTTCCCAACAGACATATATTGGCAATCTGGATCAGATTCTCTACATCTTCCTCCATGAGTTCTCAACTTTTAAATTTTGGGTTTAGTACTATGCCTAAACAAGGGTAAATTTCTTTTACTTCGCCTTCTAAGATTATACAGTCATCAAATAATAAAAGCAGAATCAAATGACGGAGTCTTCTTTATCAGTCTTTAACCCTAACATCTGTGCCCAGAAACAAAACCCAGCTTTACTCCTCTCGGTCGCATCCTCTAGAGCAGCTGGCTAAATTTTAACAAAGGCAGGTCTCAGACACCTACTAATAGACACTCTGACCTCTAGGGACTGAACATTCGAGGTAAGACTGCCCAAAGAGGACATTCCAGGAAGTAGAAGGACAGAGAACTGTGACATTTTATGAACCCCCCGCAGAAGGCACATTTTCACTGTTTTTCCTACTCCCCCCCACACTGTGACTACCAGTTACGATGTCTCATTCCTTTAGTCTTGGAAAATTAGGACCAGAAAGAGCATGCCTTTTCCAGTGACAACTGGTGTGACGACAGTCCTGTGCCTACAGTATTTTCAGAAATTCTGTTCATCATAGTATACGAGTTGGAGGTTTTACAGTCTAATCAGACCAAGAATGCTCCCATTGGGGCTGTTAACAGAAGCCAATTTCTCCAAAACAGTATTTCTATGTCTCCATTAACTTATGTATCTATTTGTAAGAAAATATCAAGTGTAAATTCATGGAAAGAATAGAGTATGACATGATACACTGTTGTTTGTTTCATAAAATCTGCCAAATATAACACAAAAGGTATTGTAGTGACAATTTCAAAAACAGCTTCCTTTTATTCTGAAAAAACACGTGAAAGGGGCGAAAAAGGATTGGTAACTAAAATCTACATACACTTCTCAGGCAGATGTTTAGTCTTTGCCTCCATCTTCACTAAATTCTCTAATAAATTCTGATGTGAACTGATTTAGAGTTGTGGTTCCCTGATGGAGGGGCTAGGAAGCTAGGGCAAAGATCTGAGGCAGAGGCAAAATAAGAAGGAAAGGACCCTGAGCAATCCACCAACCAGTCATGTAGCCTTCAGGAATGCGAACAACTGATAACCAAAATAATTTGGGTGATAACTTTAGGGTTAATATTTTAAGAGATTCTTTAAATTGTATCCATTAAAGAAAATGAATGAATTAGTCAATAAGTTATTAAGTGTTCTGAAGATACTGTACAAGGTACTTGTGGGAAGAAAAGACAAGTTTGCAATTCATGATTCCTACCTTCCAGGTGCTTCCAATTGTGGAGAAAACCAATTTTTTAAAAAGCCAAAAATAAACAAACAAATAAATAAACAAATGCCTTGTGTAAAATTTTTAAAAAATTGTGGAGAAAATATGTAACATACATGAAAATAAATGCTTTAGAACATAGCAACCTTGGCAAAATAGCTGCAGAAATATTGCAAAGCGGATAAGCACTCCTTTGCAGAAAAACTTGCAATCCTTTAACAAGAAATTTACTAAAAAAACACAAAGGCCCCAAAATGTTAAAACATCAATATCTTAAGTTGATTTCTTACTGCAGTTCAAAGGAAAAAGTACAGAATTGGTATCAGATGAGAAAGCAGAAAGGAGTTCTATAGTTGTTTTAGATAATATTGAAAAGTCACATGTTAGATTCACACAAATCTGGCACTGGTTTATAAAAATCCATTCCTTCAATATACTCCTATTTATTTAAAAATAAATAGAAACCACCTCTGAGTAAAATTGGTTCTCTATAGATACTTCCCTATTGTTAGGGTTTGGATCTGGAATGCCTCTCGAAAGGCTCACGTATTCAAGGCTGGGTTCCCAGTGCAGAATATTCAGAAATGGAGCTTTGGGGAAGTGATTGGACTAGAGGACTCTGACCTCATCAGTGGATTAACCCATTGATGGGATCATAAATGAATGAACCTTTGGGAGGTGGGGAAAACCACAGGAGGTGGGGTCTAGTTGGAGGAAGTAGGTCATTTGTGATGTGCCCTAGAAGGGTATTTTTTTGTCCCCAGTCCCTTCATCTCCCTCTCTCTCCTTCCCAGCCACCATGAGATAAGCAGCTTTGCTTTGCCACACACTTCCACCATGATGTTCTGCTTCACCACAGGCCTGAAACAATGGAGTCTGCTGATCACGGACTGAAACTTCTGAAACTATGAACCAAAATAAATCTTTCCTCCTTTCACTTGTTTTTCTCAGGTATTTTGTCACAGTAAGAGCTGATTTTTTTTTTTTTTGTACCAGAAATTGAACCCAAGGGTGTTTAACCACAGAGCCACATCCCTACCCCTTTTTATTTTTTTATTTTGAGACAGGGTCTTGCTGTCTGGTTGAGAGAGGTTGCTTAGGCAAGCTTTGAACTTGCGATCCTCCTGAGTTGCTGGGATTACAGGCATGCACCACCACGCCCGGCAATAACAGCTGATGAACACACCTATCAAGCAATAAGCTTGAAAGAGTAATAGAGAAATAAAGGAAAAAGAACAAAGAATATTATGTAATTTATCCAGGTCCATCAAGGAATCCTATCTTTAGGTTAGTGATTTCTCTAGATAGTGGAGGTTCTGTCTTTAAATACAGAATTGACTGTTTAAAACTTTAATGTCTTGTAAGGAAATCTTTTTAAAATGCCTTAGTACATAATTTATTGCACATAATTCCTCCATTCCCTAATGACTCAGGCTAAGTAGTACAGGTATCAGTTTCTATACTGCATTTTATGAGGATCCACTGCGATGCTTGGTATAGTTCATTCATAATCTTTAAATGCAGTTTTCTGTCTTTTCTCTCTTAATTGTCACTTCTCTTTTCTGATAATGTGGTTACAGGAGACCAAACTCCTTTCTGCTTCAGGGACTTTGCACATGCTGTCTTCTGAATCCACTATCTTCTTTCTCTTGGTCTCTGCATGGCCAACTCCTGTCTTCAGCCTTTCCCTCCCCAGCCACCCTCAATCCAACCAACCCCAATGTAGAGTTACTTGCCTGTATTGTGATTTATATATGTCTGAAATTCAGTTTTTCTTTGCATTTACTTGTTTAGTATCCAGCCCTCTGGCCAGGTCGAAAGGTTCAAGAAGATTGTGTGACCATGCCTGCTTTATATGTCATTACAATAGCCCGTGCATGGCCCAGTGCCTGGTACACAGAATTATTTGTACAATAAATAAATAGAATTCTTTTAAGAGAATAAAGTTGTAAAACTCTTGAGAATATTAAATTTGGTGTACAGGCCACAACATAAAGAAATGAGTGCTTTCAAAACCTCTTCCACTAGAGAAGAGTTCCAGAGCTTGACAAACGTGTGATACCTAACAACTGCACCAAAGCACACTCATGAACACCTTGGAAGAAAAACAAAAGAAGGTGTGTGTGTTCTTTTGATTTCTCTTATGCATTCCTTTGCTTCCCTGTTGAAATCCCATTGTTCAAATTCAACAAAGCCCTTAGAAACTAATATAGCCAAGAAATGAGGAGCAATGAATTAAGGAGATATAGGGCTAGCCACTGCGGAGGCTGAGCAGACATTATTCAAGACGTGAACCCTTCCAACAGGAAATGATAGCACTAAAACACAGAATTTTCACCAAGCAGCACCTGCCACTTATTTATTTATTTTTAACATAGTCCAAATGTGAATGTTTGTCTCGGTCGCAAAATGAGTCACTCTCATTGAATCTGGCACCGACGAAACTGGAAAACAAAAGCAATTACATAAACTACACACTTAAATAAGGCAGATACAAAGGTTCTCTGGATTATGGCACAAAGCACAATTTAGCTACAGAATAAAGCTTGATGCTTGACAAGAGAACTGACATCAGCACCCTTGCTAATCACAGCACAAAAGCTTCTCTATGTTTGGTCAGAGTATGAAGCGGGCCTGCATAAATCAGTCTTTGTTATCTGAAAATATCTGGGATTCTTAAAGTTGGTCCTATTTTTATCCTTGCTGCCTTGGGAGCCCCAGAGAAAGCGGTACGCTGGCCTTGCCAATCCTGCAGAGCAGTAACGGACAAAAAGGACAAGTTTTCTAGAAGCCTTCAAAACCAAAGACTCAAAGCAATTTGAAACAAGATGCCTGCGAAAATCCATTTTAACCATTAGATTTCCATTATGAGCAGGCAATGAAGGTAATATAGTCAGGAAGTTTGCACAGTATTCTGTAAAAAATTTACTGTGTTGTCATTTCAGTCACTCCGACTTTAAGTTGAATAAATGATGTGATAACAGAACTCTATTGGTAAGTCTGCATTTTGAGGTAGCTCAAAAGGACCACATTTTGCTCTCAGTTTCCTCTGCTTGGTGACTGTTCTTTGCCTACAGGATTAAGCCCAAACTCTAGGAGGACACACAGGGCCTTCCAATTAATTCCCACCCTCAACCCAATCTTTCTAGCCTCACTCTGCTCCTCTGCCTTCCAACCACACCTCAAAGGCTTACACCTCCTCATGTTCTGCTCTGTACTATCTCTGGCCCTGACACATGCTGCTCCTCAGCATATAATGACCCCCTAGATTCAGCTCAGCCTCTTCTGGCTCTGGGTTCCCACTTCCACCTCCTTCTCAGTCATGTGTTGGACATTCCCACATTTGCACTTCTTGAGGACTAGGGCCATACCTGTCCACCTTTCCTCTCATTTCTCCTACTGCCTGGCCCCAAGGAGGTGCTCTGTGAATGTCTGCTAAACGTTTAATTAAAAACTCTTTGAAACAAGGATAAAAATATGCATGTTCTCACACCCTCTATGCATTACAGGAATGTTGACATGACTACAATCTGGCCAGTCCTTTCAAGAACTGTCAGGCACGGATACAGATGTCACTGTACAGATAGTAGAGGTATTTTTGAACTTCACTTTTAAAAGAACAGTTAAGTACTTTCTGCAGTTAAGCAAATTGGATACATAAACTGAAGACAGACCTATCACACTGAAGCTAAAATAGGCTCATCACAACACACCACAGGGCATGGATACGTACATACTCACAACAAGTACAGATGGAGTCCCTTTATTTAGTGGGAAGGAGAGGGGGAAAAAAAAACTACCTGGATTAATTCCAAACCATTAGTTGTTATATTATTATTAATAATTTTGTAAAATATGTCTCTTTAGTTTAAATGGCAAATGGGTTCAGTTTTAAAGAAAAACATGGTCCCTGCTGTGTATCTGTTTTCTGAGTGCTCTGTAGTATGAATGATGGAGCACATGCCCAGATTCCCTAATCCCTTCCCTGTACCTTTCCTGGAAGAGCTAATTATTGAAGAAACTGCTAACATATGGGCAGGCAAAGAACAGAGTTTGGGTATTCACTTGTGCTCAATTCAGAAGACTGCATATTAGAAACATCCAGAAAACTTAACAAGAGAAAAAAGAAGAGAGATTGGGGTTGTAAACTTGGGAACAGGTCACTTTAAACACTCAGCAGGTTAAAAAAAAAAAAAAAAAAAAA